>JAHIAM010002899.1:0-48523 GCA_021605205.1 Aegilops longissima
GGAATTCGCCGGGAGAAGTATTGGGCCTTATTGGGCCCTGCGGGAAAGAGAGAGGGCTGCCTAGGGCAGGCCGCGCGCTTCCCCATGGCCTAGTCCGAATTGGACTAGGGAGAGGCCGCACCCCTTCCCTCTTCCCCTTCCCCAAGTCCTAGTCCAACTAGGAGGGGGGAGTCCCACTCCGGTGGGAGTAGGACTCCTCCAGCGCGCCTCTAGGGCCGGCCGCCTTTGCTCCTTTATATACGGGGCAGGGGGCACCCCATGACACACAAGTTGATCTACGGATCGCCTTAGCCGTGCGGTGCCCCTCCACCATATTCCACTTCGTCATATCGTCAGAGAGCTTAGGCGAAGCCCCCGCGCGGAGAAGTCATATCGTCATGAGCTTAGGCGAAGCCCTGCGCCGATGGAGCATCAACATCGCCACCACGCCGTCGGTTGACGGAACTCATCCCGACACTTTGCTGGATCGGAGTCCGGGATCGCCATCGAGCTGAACGGTGCAGAACTCGGAGGTGCCGTGACGCTCGGTGCTTGGATCGGTCGGATCGTGAAGACGACGACTACATCAACCGCGTTGTTATAACGCTCGCTTTCGCTTCACGAGGGTACGTGGACGGACACTCTCCCCTCTCGTTGCTATGCCATCACCATGGTCTTGCGTGATCGTAGGAAATTTTTTGAAATTACTACGTTCCCCAACACATTCATGGAGAGAGCCATCAGAACAGACCTACACTTCCGACTTACCATTTCTGAGAGAGAACCACCTACTCATGTGTTGAGGCCAAGATATTCCATTCCTACCATATGAATCTTGATCTCTAGCCTTCCCCAAGTTGCTTTCCACTCAAATCTTCTTTCCACCAGATTCAAATCCTATGAGAGAGAGTTGAGTGTTGGGGAGACTATCATTTGAAGCACAAGAGCAAGGAGTTCATCATCAACACACCATTTGTTACTTCTTGGAGAGTGGTGTCTCCTAGATTGGCTAGGTGTCACTTGGCAGCCTCCGACAAGATTGTGGAGTTGAACCAAGGAGTTTGTAAGGGCAAGGAGATCGCCTACTTCGTGAAGATCTACGCTAGTGAGGCAAGTCCTTCGTGGGCGACGACCATGGTGGGATAGACAAGGTTGCTACTTCGTGGACCCTTCATGGGTGGAGCCCTCCGTGGACTTGCGCAACCGTTTCCCTTCGTGGGTTGAAGTCTCCACCAACGTGGAAGTACAATAGCACCACCTATCGGAACCACGCCAAAAACATCCGTGTCTCCAATTGCGTTTGAATCCTCCAAACCCTTCCCTTTACTTTCTTGCAAGTTGCATGCTTTAATTTACGCTGATCATATACTCTTTGCATGCTTGCTTGAATTGTGTGATGATTGCTTGACTTGTCCTAAGATAGCTAAAATCTGCCAAACTCTAAATCTGGGAAAAGGCTAAGTTTTTAATTGGTCAACTAGTCTAATCACCACCCCTCTAGACATACTTCAAGGTCCTACATGTGTCCAGAGTGGGTTTCTCGGCTTCCACACGAGCGGGTTCCATGGAGGCATTTGAATGCGGCACGGAGGCGTGTTCAGCCGGGCGTGCCGCGAGTGGCGCCCTCGACTCTTGCCTAGGACACCACACCGTTCTACCACTGACGTGTGGGCTCTTTGGGTGCATGGCCCGCATGTCAGTGACCCAACGCAGGCAGCGCACAGCAGAGGAACCTTTGGTGGGCCAGGGCGGTCAGAAGCGGGCATTTTATAAACCGATGATTGTTCATTGAGTGTGACATCATCTTTTTCATGTAGTTAAGCGTGTGTCTTGCGTCGTCTGCTGTGTGCATGCAGGCGCGGCGAGTGTTGGCGTTGCGACGCAAGGGTGCGCTTCAGTGTTGCATGCACGGTGCGACGTGCAAGGGTGTGTTTTGTTGCATGCATGGGTGCGTGACGTGCGTGTGTTCGTGAGTGCATGTGTACGCAGCCGTTGTTGCACGCCAAAGATGCGCGGCGCGTGTACGTTATGTATGCGTGTCGTTGTTGCATGCCTACATGCGTATGCGTGTCTTCGCGTGCGTGCATGTGTACGCGCGGGTGAGGCTACACGTCACCGATCGACTTTTTCATCTCTGGTCATTAGATTTTCCAGCCGTTGGATGAAATCAAGGGCCTCCAGCTTATCATCAAACTCCACCCTCGAGCCGCCCACCACCACCGCCGAACCGCCCGCCCCGCCGCCCGCGGCCGCCCGCCCCCCGAAACCACTCCCCACCGCCGGTCCGCCGCTGCACCTTCGAGAGAGTGGGCCAGCATATATGATCTTGAGATTTTGCGAAGTCACCATAGGTGCCTCATAGTCGAGTGGAACGTCTCCTCCCGCTAAACGTACATCGCCGGAAAATACTGAAATTAACACAAGATAAATGCAAGCACCGGGACTTTAACCTTGGTGGGATCGAGAAATCACTGTCCTCTAACCATCCAACCACATGTTGGTTAGCACGACAAAATGTATGTGGTGACCGTGATGAGCTTATTCTGAAGTCCAAAGGACTATATCGTGCTTTCGCTTCAAATACAATGACCGTAAGTGTCGCCAACAAAATACGTGAGCACGCATCAAATGCAAAGTCCGTCAGTGTCATCAACAAAATATGGAGACGATCGTGAGCTAGATATCGCTGTACTATTGTATATGCTTATTTTCTTAGTGGCCGATTGCGTGTGTGGTGTGGTGGGCACATCATTTCTAGTTGTGGTGGGTCAACATGAAGACTCATGGGTCGGTTCCATCCTGCGCCACATATAGGTTGGACCGAGACGTGTTATATGGAGACCCATGTGGAGGACTCGGCGACAACACGGTTACCAGAGTCGCGGAGGACTCTATCCCCACCGGTGATAAGCCGACTATATATGATTTGTAACCCTAGGCCCTTAGTATGTTATACAAGCTTGGGGGCTAGTTCGTCGATAGTATACACACATCCACAATGCATGGTATTCACGTGTACTTTGTACACACCCCTAACACTAATATATAGTACCAGGAGTAGGCTCTTTCTTCAACTGCAAGGGTCCGATCCGAACTAGGGTAAAACTTTGCCTCGTATTACCATCCAGCCTAACAGCCGTGGATATCCTACCAATGATATGATGAAATCATATCTCGCCAACTACTATTAGAGAGGTGTGTCGGGGGGGCAATGTGTGTAGATAGGCCTAAAGATAATTTATGTAGGGAGACACGAGGCACATAGATGTGCGATAGAGGGCTAGTAGAGACCGTGCATGTGTATATATGCATGTGAGAGAAATAGTGTTTTCCAACTGAGATTAGTGAAAAGAGTGGTACATAGTAGTCAGAAAGAGAGATAGAGAAACAGAGATAGCATGCGCGTGGGACACCCCGACACCCTGAGAGAGATTGTGAGCATGTGTGAAAGAGAAATGCCGATGCATATAAAGTGTGTGCACTTATGCGTTAGATAGAGAGATATCTACGTGTAAAAGGCGGTTCTACGCATTAAATTAAAATATAAATGGCATTATTATTTTTGGATGAGATCATGAATTTTGCAAAATTGTGTATGGACGAAAATCGGTCTATCAGACACCCATACTCTATTTAATTCTAGCATGTGCATGTGTTTATTTCATATTATCGATCCATAGAGTGAGAGCGGTTTGAAATACAGGCAATGGATGCTTTTGCAATTCATATATAAACATTAATTAGTGCACTCCATGTTGTTAGTGTGAAGCACTTTATACATTTGTCACTTTCATGGATACATTCCAAATTGCTAGCTACTTAAATAAAATACATGTCGAATTCAACATAAAGGGGTTTCAAGATTCAATTCATAGGAAGTGCATTCATCTATTTGAACCCGAGATAATTGCATTTGTAAATCAGATGTAAAAGGGGGCATCAATCTTTGTTGTGAGTTTGAACATGGTATATATATTCATACGCATATCTAACTTTTTTTTGCAACCAAGGAGATTATACCTGGAACCATGCATTAATTGAGGTAAGTTGCATATTTTTTAATATATACTCGTGTACAATGTATATTAAAATGTACCCCATCCATTCCAAAATAATCGTAGCTTTAGGATTTTCAAGAGTAAAGATTTGTGAAGTTTGACAAATCCTGAAAGTTCAATTCAAGAGAACCGAAAACGTTAATGCTTCTGCTCCCAAATATTGAACAAAGCGCCAAATAGGCCTCTGGTCACCCGAAACCGCGCGATACTAATGTTTTGGTGGTAGGAAATTACTGTCCTAACTCTGGCCCGTGTAGCCTATCGGCCCGATGTCCAAAGGTCTAAATCGGGGTAGGCTTGTAACTTCACCAAGATGCCAGTCTCAGCCGCCTCCGAGAAGCATTCATACGCTGTGGGCGCCTAAACACCCATGCGCTCGGCCGAAATCTATCCCGCCCACATTTGGGACACTTGACATGACTGTCCTACCCCCAACCCACAATATGACCGAAATTTTAGATGGGGGAAAAGTTTGTAACTTTCCCCAAATTTCAAACAAGCGCCTCAAACCAAACATTGTTCCCCTTAGTTCCCCGCCTCCCTCCGCTTCCCCATTCATACTCCGTGGGCGCAAAACGCCTTCCACTAGCCGCGAAACCCCAACCTCCTCCGCCCTCCACCCCATAGCGCCAATCCACCGCCGCCCTCCTCCATCACGCCGAGCGGTACCCGACATCGCCGTCCAACGCAACCGCAACCGCAACGCCTCAAGGACTTAGCAGCTGAAGCCGAGGCAGAGCTGCCTCCACGACGCCGACGCCGACGCGGCGCCGCATCGTAACCACTCCGACCACGCCGTCCTGCGCCTCATCGCTGCGGCTCCATTGTCACAACCGCCCACCGCACCGAGCTGTTCCCGCCACGCCGCCGTTCGCCGCCTCGGATCTTCTTCCCCGCCCGATGCACGGCCACCGCACCACACTCAACAACTTTGCCATGGGTTCGTCCAAGGCTGCACTGTCCTCCACAACTTCTGGTTTCCGCGAACAACAAGATCGTCGAAAAAACAGAAGGAGGACACAACATCGCCAGCAGAAAGAGGTACCTCTTCCCTTATTCGTGCAAATCTTACGCTCCGCCACACCGTATTCATCCCACTTAAAGAAACTAGTTGAGCGCTTCTTCTCGCATCTTCTTCGTGATACTAAATGCACAAGGTTTCCTCCCTTTAATATTTCACCTTTGCTAGAGGTCAGTAGCCTGCCTGGATTTCAATTCAGGGTTAGTCAAACTGCAATTAAAAGAAGCAGCACCCGCTTAGGCGCGGAGCACCTAGTCCGCCTGTTTCCCGGGGAAGCGGTGCATCGGTGTCTATCATAGGGGTGTGGGGCGAGGAGCTGCTTGCGCCCGATCCGGAGGTCGGTGGGGCTTGAATGGATGGCCGGGGGTTCCAAGCACGGCAAAAGCGGTGAGGTCGAGGGAGGGCGCAGGCAGGGGAGGAATATTGGGCGGTGGTCGCCGGCATTTCGGGAAGATCGTCAACACCGATGGCTGGAGGTAGATGAAGGCGATCTCCCGTTCTTTGTACATCGACGGTGCAGAAAAATGGACTGACCTATTTGCTTTCAATGACTATTATTTTCATAGAATCATGTAGTAATTGAGTGTGCCATGCATGTTGTAGAGCTATCATATGTCTCCCGTCATTTATTTCTCACCGACCTGCTATCTGCTACCTTTACACTATACTAATTGTGCACACACTTCACCCATACTCACATTATTGTTTTTTATGCATGGGTATTTCAGACTCTGACGCAGTGTTGATGAATGCAGAAAAGAAAAGACAGAAGTCGCTCCAGTGTAATTCGAAGATAAGAAGTAAGCGTTTCAACGCTCTAATGGGTGCAGTGTCAGCAGTTGGAGACAGTAAACGTAGCTCTGCAGTTGATGATCTCAATTGCCACATACAACCATCCTAGGTGCTTGTTTTAACTTCGCACTGTCAAATGTGGTTGCATGTTGCATATGGTGTCTAGCTTGTATTGTTTCCAATTTGGTTAAATTGCATCTGCTTACTTTACACATTATACCTTTGATAATGACATGCCTTCCTATTTTTGATACATACTACATATGTCTATTAACCATGTTCGTACATCAAACTAATGCTCTTTTGTATCCCTCGTCAATCACTTATGATGAGACAACACCGGGTGGGTTCTTGTGAGACGCCTCTACTGCTTAAAGAGTGCAAAGGTCATCCTCCCCACATGATTCTCAAGAAACAGCAAGGCTAAATGAAGATAGTCAACGAGCTCTCTAGTTGATCACCGAATTCCCCACACCACCATCGCAGGTGCTTGCTCTTACTTGGCAGTGTGATATGTGGTTGCATGTTGCATATGGTGTCTACCTTGTAATGCTTCTAATTAGGGTAAATTGCATATGCTTAGTTAACACATTATACCTGTGAATATGACATGCCTTCCTGTTTTTGGTACACACTACATCTTTCTATTAACCATGTTCTTACAATAAACTACTTCTCTTGTGTATCCCTCATCAATGCTCCTAATTTGTTAAATTGCATCTCCTTAGCTTACACATTATACATGTGAATATGACACGCCTTCCTGTTTTTGGTACATACTACATCTGCCTATCACACCATGTTCTTACATCAAACTACTGTTCTTGTGTATCCCGCGTCTATCGCTTATGATGAGACAGTCACGCGCGTGGGTTAATATGAGACGCAATACTCTTATAAAGAATGCAATTTCATCCTCTCCACATGATTCTCAAGAAACAGCGAGCCTAAATGAAGATATTGAACGTTGCTCTGCACCAAGACAACACTTCCCTACACCACCATCACAGTGCTTGCTCCAACTTCGCAGCAGTGATATGTGTTTGCATGTTGCATACAAAGGTGTCTAGCTTGTAATGCTTCTAATTAGGGTAAATTGCATCTGCTTAGTTTACACACTATACCTGTAAAAGAGAAATACCTTCCTATTTTTGGTACACACTACATCTATGTGTTAACCTTGTTCTTACATGAAACTACCTCTCTCGTATCCTGCATCAATTACTTACGATGAGTCACCTTTATTCGCTGTATATTGCATATTATTTCTAGCCTGTTGCCATGTATTGCTTCTAATTTGGTCAAATACATTTGTTAGGGCACCCTTTTAATTTGGCAGAGTGATATTGGTTTCATCTTTCATATGGTTTCTAGCTTGCATCGATTCTAATAAGTTCAAGCACCTTGTGCTTAGTTTACACTTTATACATCATACATGTCAATATGTCACGCCGTCTGTTTTTCATACATATTCCATCCTCCTATCATGCGGCTGCCTTACATGAAAGTAGTGTTCACAAGATCATGCATCAATAAGTTCAAGAGCAAATTTTATTCCTTTTTCTTGTGGGTTTGACTTGACAATGCAAAATCAAGAAAGAGGAAGGAAAAGAGTAAGGAAGGCGATGATGGTGGTCCTCTCAGAAGAACGTAAACGGAGCATCTGTATCGATTCTCCTTGTACCGATAGTGCATTACATGGTCCAAGTCTCCGCCCCTACTCCACCATCCAAGGTGCTTGCTCTAACTTGGCAAAGCAGGATATCTGGTTGCATGTTGCATATGGTGTCTAGCTCAGATTGCTCCTAATTAGTGTAAACTGCATCTGCTTAGCTTACACATGATACATGTGAATATGACACGCTTTCCTGTTTTTGGTACATACTATATCTGTCTATCAACCATGTTCTTACATGAAACTACTCTTCTTGTTTATCCTGCATCACCACTTATGATGGGACACCTTTAAGTTGGCAGTGTGATATTGGTTTGCGTCTTGAATATGATTTCTAGCATGTATTGCTTCTAGTTTGATGAACACCACCTATGACGAGACAGTTTTAACTTGGCAGAGTGATATTGATTGCACCTTCCATATGGTGTCTTGCAATGTTTCTAATTTGTTGAAGTGCCTTCGCTTAGTTACCACATCATAGGTGTGAATATGTCAAGTCCGCCCATTTTTTCGTATATATTCCATCCTCGTATCATGACTTTGCCTTTCATCGAGTAGTGTTCACAAGATCATGCATGAATGAGTTCAAGAGCGAATGATATTCCTTTTCTTGTCGGTATGACCTCACAATGCAAAATCAATAAAGCTGAAGGAAATTGGCAAGGCACTGGATGATGGTGGTCCTTCCGAGCAACTGAAACGGAGGTTCTCTACAGATTCTACTCCGCCATCCTCCCAACAAGATTTGCAAGACAACGCAAGGCTAGACAGTCAACGTAGCTGTGTAGATGATGAGCACATCTCCCCTACTCCACCATCACAGATGCTTGCTCTAACTTGGCACTGTTATATGTGGTTCCATATTGCGTATGATGTCTAGCTTGTATTGCTTCTAACTTTGTTGAATAGCATCTGCTTACTTTACACATAATGCCTGTGAATATGACATGTGTTACTGTTTCTACATCAGACTACTATTCTTGCATATCCTGCATCAGTCACTTATGATAAGGCACCTTTAAGTCGCCACTGTGATATTGGTTGTGTCTTGCATATGATTTCTAGCATATACTGCTTCTAATTTGTTGAAACGCCATACGCTTTGAACTTCAAGAGGGATATTGGTTGCATCTTTCATATGGTGTCTAGCTTGCGTGCTTCTAATTTGTTGAAATGCCTTCGCTTAGTTACTACATCATAGGTGTGAATATGTCACACCATCCTGTTTTTCATACATATTCCATCCTCACATCATGTGTTTGCCTTTCATCCGAGTAGTGTTCACAAGATCATGCATGAATGAGTTCGAAGAGCTAATTTTATTCCTTTTCTTATCGGTTTGACTTCACAATGCAAAATCATTAAAGCTGAAGGAAATTAGTCCAAGCAGTGGATGATGGTGGTCCTTCTGAGCAACTCAAACAGGGGTATCTACAGATTCTACTCCGCCATCCTCCCAACAAGATTCACAAGACAACACAAGGCTGGATACCAACGAGCTGTGTAGATGATGAGCACATCTCCCTACTCCACCATCACAGTGCTTGCTCTAACTTGACACTATTATATGTGGTTGCATGTTGCGTATGATGTCTAGCTTGTATTGCTTCTAACTTGAATTGCATCTGCTTATTTTACACATAATGCCCGTGAATATGACACGTGTTCTGTTTCTAGAACATACGTGTACATGATGAGCACATCTCCCTACTCCACCATCACGGTGCTTGCTCTTACTTGGAACTGTTATCGTGGTTGCGTTTTTCAGATGATGTCTAGTTTGTATTGCTTCGATTATGTTGAATTGCATCTGCGTAGCTTACAACTTATACCTGCAACGATCACTTACCCATAAGACACATTTAACTTGGGACTGTGATGTAGGTTGCATCTTGCATTGTCTTCTAGCTTGTACTGCTTCTAATTTCTTGAAATGGCACTTACGACGAGACACTTTTTACTTGATAGAGTGATATTGGTTGCATGTTCATATGGTGCCTAGCTTTCATTTCTTCTAATTTTGTTGAAATGCCTTTCGCTTACTGTTTTTCATACATATTCCGTCCTCCTATCGTACGTGTGAATATGAAATGATGTCTTTTTTTGTATATATTCCATTCTCCTGTGCTTGCCTTACATCAAAGTAGTGTTCGTCTGTATCATGTATCAACCAGTTATGTAGAGCTAATTTTATTCATCTTCTTGTGGTTTTGACTTCATAAGGCAAAATCAGAAAATAGGAAGGAAAATAGTAAGTTAGGGGATGTTGGTGGTACTCCGCACCGACGCAAATAGAGACTCTCTAGATTTGCCACTGCTACTGCTAATGAAGTTGAAGTCCCAAGTCTACATGATGAGTTCATCTCCCGCACTCCCCCATCGCAGGCGCTTGCTCTAAGTTGACAGTGTGATAATTGGTTTCATGTTGCATATGTTGTCTAGCCTGTATTTCTTCTATTTTGATTAAATTGCACCTGCTGAGTTTATACGTTATACATGTGCATATGACATGGCTTTCGTGTCTAGAATACATCTGCATCTATCTATCATACCATGTTCTTACATCAAAGTACTGCTGTTGTGTATCCCGCATCAAGAACTCATGATTGGACGCTTTTAACATGGCAGTTTGATAGTGGTTGCATCTTGCATTGATTTCTATGTTGTATCGCTTCTAATTTTTCGAATTGCCACTTATGACAAGACACTTTTAACTTGGCAGAGTAATATTGGTTGCATCTTTCATATGGTGTCTAGCTTGCATTACTTCTATTTTCTTGAAAATCCTTCTGCTTAGTTTGCACATCGTAGCTGTGAATATGTCATGCCGTCTGTTTTTCTTACATATTCCATCCTCATACGGTTGTCTTACATCAAAGTATTGCTTGTCTCAGATCATGCATCAATGAGTTTCAAGAGTGATTTTATTCTTTTGTGTTGTGGGTACAGCTTGACATGGCAAAGTCAAAAAAGAGCAAGGAAAATAATATAGTAGGGAGTGTTGTTACTCGTCGGGTGAAACGAAAAAGGCTCTGCCGTCGAGATTTTGCTGGTACTTATAGTGCAGTAGAAGGTCCAAGTTCATCGGCTAAATCTACAAACACAAGATCACCTGCTCCACCAGCTGTAGCATCCGCTTCAACTGTCAAAGATCTCAACCAGTTACTCGCTCGCTTGCTTCGAATCGCCAGTTCCCAAGCTGCCTTCACACCTAACACTACTTCAAGCAATCGTTAACACAACAGACTTGGCAAGATCAGATGAACCTCATGAGCATCAACACCAAGACGGTACTGACCGAGTCAAGTTGCGATTATGCTCCTTTATATGTACTCTCACAGTTTGATGTACACTAACACTTTCCATATTCGTTGTTGAACTAGCACCACGGCGCAAGCGAAACAGACATCGTGGATAATGCTTGACAGATTAACAAAATCTAAAGGAGGAAGAATGGAGATCCATTTTGAGGCAGGTTTAAAAAGGCCACCACGTGATGCTACAGAGTCAGCCAAGTTAGTATCAGAGGCAGCCGTTGCCGTTAGGTGTCATGCCCGTATCCTCCGAACGTGGATCCAATACAGGAATGAGAAAGACAATACCCAGTTTAACACCTTCCTTGACCATTTATCCGTAAGTAATGTTATTCATCGCAATTAGTAATATTGTCTTGCTCGTCCCATACTTTCTAGCTTCCTCCTAATAAGACTCACATTCTTTTTCAATGATGAGGTTCAAGTTGATCCGAAAGATGATGCAACTAAACAAGCATGCACTCATGTTTTTCACCGCTCATGACAAGATCGGTACCACCTTAGAAAATCTCACTTTGAAGGCAAGGCTAACAATGAAATCGCCCAAACATCTCCAAAGTGGAATATATTACGATGAAGACTGGACAACCTCGTTAAACACCGGTCGATCCAAAGTATCGTAGGCTATATGTATTTGATCGACCACATATTGAACTTGTATTTATGTATGTGCCTTACAAGTGTATCTTCTTCTAGGCTAACTGTTTGAAGAACAAAACCAACCGCTCTAAAGTGAAATTCCAACAGACAACAGGATCTCGTAGCTATATTGCACTTTCGCAAGGCTCTTGTAAATAGCTGCTACTTCCTTCTTTTTTGTGCCATATTATCGTATCTATATTGACTTGTTCCAAATACAGAGGAAAGCCCGTGCGGACCAAAAGAACCTGAACCAATGCAGTGCAAATCTTCAAGGATTGCCACACCAGCAAGATGAAGGGCATGAGCACACCAGTTCAAGCCATGTTGTAAGTCCTTACTCCTCCCGCCTTGAACTGATTGGTACTGTGATGTGTTCATTTAACTACTTGGTTTGCAGCCAATGTCGATTTCTCTGCTCACTTTTATACACAGTTGTCTTAACGTATCATTTCACCTTACATGGTTTAAAAGAGATGAAGGATATTCTTTTGGTCTTGATCTGTAATCTAGTTGTTATGTTCACGCGCACACAATGATAAAATAGCATGTTTGTTTTATATCTGTTTGCCCATGATATGAATGATGTCATACTATGTTCATCCTACTTTAAACCATGTCTCTTTATCCTTAGATGTCAACAAATGTGAGGAAATAGACAATACAAGAGGCATGCTACATGGACATATGTTCCAAAGTGATTTTATTATGTAGTTGGCACTACAATACATGCTAATGTATTACAGAGTTCACCAAAATAAGTTATGTATAAACGCTTAACCTACTTTGTTTGTTTTTATCTCATTAGTAACTCATTGGTACACTAATCTACAAGTTCAAACTTTCAGGAAGCTATGGAACAAATGATTGAACAGCTACAACCACGAAGGTGACGAGGCTACTACAGCACAATGTCACCTCTTGCTGCGGCAAGGCCAAGATTCTCCACTAATAATGCAAAAAGCACCTTCTGCGTAATTCGGGTTGGTTGTCAAGGTAACCTCGCCCAAATCTCCTCATGAACAAAATCTTCCCGCTAGATAGAGTGATATATCCGTGCTCCGCATACAAGTCCAATCCCTAATGGACGTTGTTTCGAAACAAGAATAGTGGTTGAGAAATGTCGTCAAGATATGAATGGTTTTGAAACCGGACTATCGACATTCGCCCGTTGTTGAAGAGCAATGGTGGAAAAAGGTGGAGATCGTGTTGCTCCATCGATTCTACACCAAACATTAGCACTCGTGTCAAATGATCTGTGCTTCTATACATTTGATGGTGCTTTTATCCGAAGGATCTGTAAACTTTATGCCAACAGGCCTTTTGTTGTATGATTGAATTTATTTTGTTGTGATACAACATTTATGATGCTGCCATGTGCTGCAGTAATTATGACGCTATTTTTGTATAGTGTAGGTTTATCTTAGTAATGTATTCGGACGAAAGCTTCGTAGGAGCCCAACATGCCAACATTCGTCGGGCCCATTCCAATTGGGCTAATAACGATTACGGGCCGAAATTGGCATGTAGCCCACTAAAAATATCTGGGCTTAAATTAGCATAATCTTTCAAATTTTTCTGGTAGGCCTGTGCCCATAGTGGGCCTTTAATGTGCCTAAACATAATTTGGGCCCTCAAGAAAAGTAGGCCGCTTATGGTGTAAATATGTTCAGCCCATAAAAACATGAGCCTTTAATAGACCGAAGTGAGATTGGGCCTGATTGTGCCAAATAACCCATCGGACTTAGCAGTCGAAATGGTGGCCCATTTACGATGCGATATTTGACAGCGAAATTGGACGGGTCAGAATGCGCCGACCTAATACACGGGCCTTTAACAGGCCGTACTTCGGTCGGGCTAGATTATTGTCAGTTTTATATGGGTTGTTAATGGGCCCGATATGACGTTGGGCCACATAGGGCCCATGGTTTACGTTCGGCGTTAACGGGCCGAAAATGACAACAGGTCGAAAGTGGGCCTCTAAGAGGCCGAATGACAGACATGGCCGAATATGACCCAAATCCTTCACGGTCGTTTATGGGCCGAAAGTTTTGATGGCCTGTAAATGGGCCCAAATGAAGCCGGACCTTTAACAGGCCATAAATACACCGGGCCGTAATTCGGCCCAATTACTTAGCGGACTGTTAACGGGCCAGAAGTGACCATGGGCTGCATTGATGACAAGTTTAGACCAGGCCGTTGACGGGCCGATTTGACAGAGAATGTTGGGCCTTTAGCTGGGTCGGCCCATTATGGTCTGCGAGAATCTTGTGGGTTTTAGTCGGGCCGCCCATTGTGGTCCGCAAAATCTTGTGGGCCTTTAGCTGGGCCGGGGCCGATATGGTCCGCTAAATTTTGTGGGCCTTTAGTTGGGCCGGCCCATTATGGTCCGCTAAATCTTATGGGCCTTCGGTTGGGCCGTCCCATTTAAACTTTGTGGGCCACTTTTGGGCCGGTCCACATGTCAACATATCATAGGCCCATCTCGAACGTTGGATGAGTGACACCTGTGCCAACACGGAGCTGACACATGGATCCGTCAGCCAATGAGAATTTTACACGTGGAAAATCGGCATTGGTCGTGGCTGTTAACGGGTTATCGGATCCAAAATCCGACACGATAGCTTAACGGCGTTCCGTTACGGTGGATGCCACGTGTCGGTCACCCTTGACGAAAGCACTTCTGTGACGCGCGATCTATCGTCATGGAAGTGGGCACTTCCGTGATGATAATTTTGGTAATGTCATGGAACACTTCTACGACAACACATGTATGACTATCTTGATTCTGTCATAAATTTGTCATGGATGTACATGCATGACAAAAAACGCGACCTACTGTGACAAACACGTATCATCACGGAAGTGTATTTTTTTGTAGTGATAAGATATTTAATAGCAGCATGATCAGTTTGAACAGTTACTTTGGAATCAAAAATATAAGGTCTGAACTTCTCACATGCAAATACAACTACTAAAAATTCTTTTTCAGTGGTAGCATAATTTCTCTGGTCACTGTCTAGAGTTTTACTAGCATACTGAATAACATTTAATTTCTTATCAACTCTTTGTCCTCGAAAAACACCAACAGCATAATCACTAGCATCACACATAATTTCAAAGGGTAAATTCCAATCAAGTGGCTGAACAATAGGTGCAGAAATCAAGGCTTTCTTAAGTATTTCAAGTGCTTCTACACAATCATCGTCAAAAACAAAAGGAACATATTTTTGTAAGAGATTAGTCAGAGGCCTAGAAATTTTAGAGAAGTCTTTAATAAACCTCCTATAGAAACCAGCATGACCAAGAAAACTTCTTATACCTTTGATATCTTTAGGACACAGCATCTTTTCAATACCATCTACTTTAGCTTTATCAACTTCAATACCACTTTTAGAAATTTTATGCTCCCAGACAATACCTTCATTAACCATAAAGTGGCACTTCTCCCAATTCAAGACAAGATTAGTTTCTTCACATCTCTGCAAAACTCGATCAAGGTTGTATAAGCAATCATCAAAGAAGTTCCGTAAACGGAGAAATCATCCACGAAAACCTCAACAATATTTTCACAAAAGTCAGAGAATATAGCAGTCATACATCTTTGAAAGGTAGCAGGTGCATTACATAAACCAAAAGGCATACATCTATAACCAAAGGTACCGAAAGGGCAAGTAAAAGTGGTTTTCTCTTGATCTTCTTTTGACATAGGTATTTGAGAGAAACCAGAATAACCATCTAGAAAGCAAAAATGAATATGTTTGGATAATCTTTCGAGCATTTGATCAATAAAAGGTAGAGGGTAATGATCTTTTCTAGTAGCTTTATTTTATTTGCAGAAATCAATTACCATTCTATAACCTGTAACAATTCTTTGAGGAATCAATTCATTCTTATCATTAGGAACAATAGTAATACCTCCCTTCTTAGGGACACAATGAACATGGCTCACCCATTGACTATCAGCAATAGGATAAATTATACCTGCCTCCAGAAGCTTTAGTATTTCATTTCTTACCACTTCTTTCATCTTAGGATTTAACTTTTGTTGATGATCAAGAACTGGTTTAGCATCTTTCTCCAATTTAATTTTGTGCTGACATAAAGTGGGACTAATGCACTTAAGATCATCAAGAGTATATCCAATAGCGGCATGGTGCTTCTTCAGAGTTTTCAATAATTTCTTTTCTTCATGCTCTGAAAGGTTAGCAATAATAATAACAGGATATATCTTATTTTCATCAAGATAAGCATATTTTAGAGTACCAGGTAATTGTTTAAGCTCAAACACGGGATCACCCTTAGGTGGAGGAGGATCTCCAAGGATTTCAACAGGAAAATTGTGTTTCAAATAGGTCCCTGATTAAAGAATACTTCATCTATTTCTCTTCTTTCATTCATAAACATATCATTTTCATGGTCTAGCAAATATTGTTCTAAGGGATCAGCAGGAGGCACGACAATAGAAGCAATACTAATAACTTCACCCTTACTAGGAAATTCTTTATCATGGGGTTGTCTACGAAATTTAGAGAAATTAAAATCATGAGACATATCCCCTAAACCAACAGTAACAATGTCCTTCTCGCAATCTATCTTAGCATTAACAGTATTCAAGAAAGGTCTACCAAATATAATGGGACAAAAATTATCTTGTGGGGAGGCAAGAACAAGAAAATCAGTATGATATTTTATCTTCCCACACAAGATTTCAACATGTCTAACAATCCCAATTGGTGATATAGTTTCTCTATTAGCAAGCTTAATAGTAACATCAATATCTTCTATCTCAGCAGGTGCAATATCATTCATAATTTCTTTATATAATGTGTAAGGAATTGCACTCGCACTAGCACCCACATCACATAACCCATGATAACATTGATCTCCAATTTTAACAGAAACAACAGGCATGCCAACAACAGGTCTATGTTTATCTTTAGTATCAGGTTTAGCTATTCTAGCAGCTTCATCACAAAAATAAATAACATGCCCATCAATATTATCAACCAAGAGATCTTCAACCATAGCAATACTAGGTTCAACTTTAATCTGCTCAGAGGGTGTATGTGTTTTAGTATTACTTCTACGAACCATAGTTGAACCTTTAGCATGATCTTTTGTTCTAACAGGGAATGGTGGCTTCTCAATATAAGCAGTGGGAACAATAGGATCAACATTATAAATAATAGTTTCTTCTTCAACTTTAACAGGTTCGGCTACTTTAGCTTTAATGGGAGGATGATATTTAAACCACTTATCTTTAGGGATATCAACATGGGTAGCAAATGATTCACAGAAGCAAGCTACTATCTCAGAGTCAAGTCCATATTTAGTGCTAAAATCACAAAAAGCATCGGTATCCATAAAAGATTTAACACAATCAAACTTAAGATTTATACCGGACTCCTTACCTTCGTCAAGATCCCAATCTTCAGAGTTACGTCTAATTTTTTCCAATAAATCCCATTTGAATCTAATATCCTTCTTCATATAGGAACCAGTACAAGAAGTATCGAGCATGGATCGATCATTATGAGAAAGCCGAGCATAATTTTTTTGAATAATAATTTCTCTTGAGAACTCATGATTGGGGCATGAATATAACATTGACTTAAGCCTCCCCCAAGCTTGAGCGATACTTTCTCCTTCACAAGGCCAAAAATTATATATATAGTTCCGATCACGATGAACCAGATGCATAGGATAAAACTTCTGATGAAATTCCAATTTCAATCGGTTCTAGTTCCATGATCCAATATCATCCAATAGCCTATACCATGTCAATGCCTTTCCCTTCAAAGATAAAGAGAAGACCTTCTTCTTGACAACATCCTCGGGCATACCTGCAAGCTTAAATAATCCACAAACTTCATCCACATAGATTAGGTGCATATCAGGATGTAATGTTCCATCTCCTGCATAAGGATTAGCTAGCAGTTTCTCTATCATACCCAAAGGAATTTCATAATAAATATTTTTAGTAGGTGCAGTAGGTTGAGGAGCAACTAATTGTGGTTCCGGTCAAGGTGAAGATACCCCGAACAAGCCCCTCAAAGGATTATTTTCCATAGTAACAAGTGACAGTAAATTTCAGCACACTATATAAATGTTTCCTTACCAAATTCCACTTACCAAAGGCGCTTCACTCCCCGGCAACGGTGCCAGAAAAGAGTCTTGATGACCCACAAGTATAGGGGATCTATCGTAGTCTTATCGATAAGTAAGAGTGTCGAACCCAACGAGGAGCAGAAGGAAATCACAAGTGGTTTTCAGCAAGGTATTCTCTGTAAGAATTGAAATTATTGGTAAGACATAGTTTGGTGATAATATAAATTGTAACGGGTAACAAATAACAAAAGTAACTAAGGTGCAGCAAGGTGGCCCAATCCTTTTTGTAGCAAAGGACAAGCCTGGACGAACTCTTATATAAAGCAAAGCACTCCCGAGGACACATGGGAATTGTTGTCAAGTTAGTTTTCATCATGCACGTTCGTTACTTTGATAATTTGATATGTGGGTGGACCGGTGCTTGGGAGCTGCCCTTCCTTGGACAAGACTCCCACTTATGATGGACCCCTCTCGCAAGCATCCACAACTATGAAAGAAGAATTAAGGTAAACCTAACCATAGCATGAAACATATGGATCCAAATCAGCCCCTTACGAAGCAACGCATAAACTAGGGTTTAAGCTTCTATCACTCTAGCTACCCATCATCTAATTATTACTTCCCAATGCCTTCCCCTAGGCCCAAATAATGGTGAAGTGTCATGTAGTCGATGTTCAGAAAACACCACTAGAGGAGAGACAACATACATCTCATCAAAATGTCGAACGAATACCAAATTCACATGATTACTTATAACTAGACTTCTCCCATGTCCTCAGGAACAAACGTAAGTACTCACAAAGCATATTCATAATCATAATCATAGGAGTATTAATTATCATTAAGGATCTGAACATATGATCTTCCACCGGATAAACCAACTAGCATAAACTACAAGGAGTAATCAACACTACTAGCAACCCACAGGTACCAATCTGAGGTTTTGGGACCAAGATCGAATACAAGAGATGAACTAGGGTTTGAGAGGAGATGGTGCTGGTGAAGACGTTGATGGATATTGACCCCCCTGTCGATGAGAGGATCGATGGTGATGACGATGGTGACAATTTCCCTCTCAGGGAGGTAAGTTTCCCCGACAGAACAGCTCCGCCAGAGCCCTAGATTGGTTCTGCCCAGGTTCCACCTCGAGACGGCAGCGCTTCATCCCGAAAGCTTCTCTCCGATTTTTTCCAGGGTAAAAGACACCATATAGTAGAAGATGAGCACAAGAGGCCTGCCAGGGGGCCCACAAGGTCGGGGGCGCGCCCAGTATGGCTGGCTGGTGGCCCCCCTCTGGTACTTTCTTCGCCCAATATTTTTTTATATATTCCAAAAACATGCTCCATGAAGTTTCAGGACTTTTGGAGTTGTGCAGAATAGGTCTCTAATATTTGCTCCTTTTTCAGCCCAGAATTCCAGCTGCCGGCGTTCTCCCTCTTCATGTAAACCTTGTAAAATAAGAGAGAATAGGCATAAGTATTGTGATATAATGTGTAATAACAACCCATAATGCAATTATTATCAACATAAAATCATGATGCAGACTGGACGTATCATGCATGGCGCTGGAGCTGTTCAACTTTGCTGACAAGTGCGCCAGGGCGGAAGAAGGCCACCTCTCCCTCCTCAACAACCCTGACGTCAAAGTGAAGCACGTCGTGTTGGCGGCAGAGCCTGAGTTGAAGCGCGGCCG
This sequence comes from Aegilops longissima, assembly GCA_021605205.1. Lineage (NCBI taxonomy): Eukaryota > Viridiplantae > Streptophyta > Magnoliopsida > Poales > Poaceae > Aegilops > Aegilops longissima. The sequence continues at coordinate 19,283 of JAHIAM010002899.1, forward strand.
TGATCGTGACGAGCCCGCCAGGGATAATCGCCCGTTCCGTGTCTTCCACAACATGCGCACCCACAACACCGACAAATGTCAGGAGCTCTGCTCCGTGAGGAACGCTTAGGCCATCACCCCGAGCGCTGCGACCGTGGCTTCAGCCGCGGAGGAGCCCGCGGTGGAGGCTGATGGGACAACCGCAACCCCCGCCAGGGCTGGCGTGACCAGCCTGGCGAGGATGGCCGGCGTGATCAGCCTCGTGAGGTCCGTCCTTAGGGCAACGTGGGCCTTTCGCCGCTGCCACCACCACCCAAGAGGAACGACAACAACCAACCACATGAGTGGGCTGGGGCCTTCCACGAGCCTTGTGCGGTCACCTGCATCCTTGGAGGAGCACATTCCCCCATGTCAAACCGCCTCTTCAAGCAGTTCTCTTGTGAGGTGAACGCAACCCTCCCGAGGCTTGAGGCTGTGTGTCCCCTCAAGTAGTCGCAATACGCCCTCACATTCGACTCCAAAGATCACCTCATGTGTTAAACATGTTAAGGGGGGGATTCGGCCTCAACGTGCTCTCTGTCGAGACCTTCGAGACGCTTCAAGTGCCTTACGATCAGCTCATGCCCACCAGGTCGTTCTCTGGGGTAACCGAGGGCTCCACCACTCCCCTGGGGCAGGTGCGCCTCCCAGACACCTTCGGCACTCACGACAACTACCACACCAAGCTCATCGACTTTGACATGGCCCACTCAAACTCCCGTACGATGCCATTCTGGGGTATCCTGCCCAATTGCCAAGTTCATGTCGGCTACCCACCATGGCTGCAATGTCCTCAAGATGTCAGGGTGCAGCGGCGTCATCACCATTGCCTATGATGAGAAGGATGTGGTCTGCTCCCTCGAGCATGCCTACCGGGCCACAACGACTGAGAATTCCGACCGCAAGGGTGACGCCCGCGCCCCCTGAGGTTGTCCCTGCGAAGAAGAAGGAGCTCCTCCCCAAGGGTCGTCCCTAGGTGAAGAAGGTGCTTGTCGGTGATGCCTCGGTCGCTGCGCCAGCCGTTGGCGCGTGCGTCCCTCCTGCATAGGAAGGCGCGCCCGGTGCCTCCCTCAGGACAGGCTCGGGGCCTTCCACCTGGAGAGCCTCAGACCTGACCGACGCAACAAGGGAGGTACTCGGGCACCACTTGGAGGCGTACCTCCATGCGTGCCCCCGCAAGAAAGGAACATGGTGCGAGGCGCCAGGAGCACGAGAATTCATCACCATAGTGATCAGCGAACTTCAGCAAGCGCGGGCCATGCGCGGTGAGCGCCAACCCGCATGCCCCACCGGCTCAGCTGTCGCTTTTGATGCGGGCAGCGAGCTGCACGTCTGCGTCAACATCACGAGCCTCAACAGAGCAGCTTCTCAGGACCTCTTCTGGCCGTCGTGCGTCGACCGGAGCGGGGGCTTCCCCAGCAACTACATCTGCATGCCCTTCGGCCTGCTGAATGTAGGCGCCACGTACCAGCGGCTCGCACAGCTCGCAATGGCGTCTCACGAGTCCTAGCGTTTGGCGCTGGCGCCTCAGGAGGCCCCGTATCCTCGTGAGCCTCCCGAGCTTCACGAGTCTCCCGAGCCTCAGGAGTCACTAGGCTCGTGAGGAGAGAACCTCCACGGCACATTTCATCAACTAGCTTGACGCTTCTGTAGCATCATTGCCACGTGACTTTTTGGTTTGTTCAATTGAGCGTGCCCCTGCGGGCTGCATTATCCTCAGGCTGGTTAGGGTTCGCCCCTGCAGCCATGTTCTTTTGCTCATGTATCATTACTTGTTGAGCCTTGCTAAAATTTCCATGATGAATTGATTTTCCTGACCGGTGCTTCATCACTATGAATGCCACCACGCCCTCGCGAGCCCGCTCTCGACCGCCTCATGACTAAGGGCTGGCACGGCGTCCGTGGTTGGGTCCGTCCCTGTAGCATTGTTAAATCCAAGGAACTGAGCTCTGTCTCATGGGCCAGCTCCTGTGTACGTCAACTCCTGGGGTCCTTGGTGCCTAGCCCTCACGTGAGCTCATCGAGAATAGGTGAGTAAGGGTGCACGGCTCGGTTCGTACAACCGCAATCTTGGTGCTTCGCCACCGCGGGAGTCGCACGCCGAGTGTTCTTCCTCAGATTGTTGCATAAGAAGACTTGGCATGGCTTCTGTGCTTGGGTTCGTCCATGCAGCGTTGATAAACCCAAGTGATCGAGCTGTGTCTGGCGAGCCGGCCCCGTACACGTCACCTCCTATGGGTCCTTGGTGTCTATCCTTCTTATGCAATGGCCTCTGGATGGTCATTCGGCATAGGTCGTCCCCATAACCCAAGTGACACAAGCGCGCGACCGTGCCCAAAAGCTAGGCGCAACCCGCCTGAGGTAAGACCTCCTGAGCCCCGCGCTAGCTCACGAGTGTCTAAAAACACCTCCACAAGTTCATCCATGCCAGCCACGTGTACGAACAAGATAGGGTTGTACACGCCTAGAGTCTCTAGCACAGAGCTCCTGCCCACACCCAGTGGAAGCCCCATGCTCAGTGCTGGCCGATACAGCCGCAACGCGGCCATGCCCATGCCCAGTGGAAGACCCATGCTCCGCATTGGTGGATAAACAACTGAGGACACCCAATGGGTCGCATCAACCTCAGGGTGGCCGCTCGGCCCTTCAGCAACACTGCTCGTGGCCTTCCCCTGGGCTTCACGTGAGCGGGGGATGGACACGGTGTCTGTGCCCGGGTCAGTCTCGACGGCACTAAAAAAACCCAAGGAACTGGGCTCTGGCTCACGGGCCTGCTCCTGCGCACGTCACCCCACAAGGTCCTTGGCATCTAGCCTCCTTGTGTAGTGCCTAGGTGCAAGCCAACGAGACCAAGGTAGGTGAGGGCCCGGTTTAAACTCACCAACGCTCATATTCCCTTCACGTGGGTCGCTTGCGCATCAAGGTGGACTCATGAGCATTGTGACTAAGGAGCCTTCACTAGTTTCGTAGCCCCTCGCCGCTTGGCCTTGTCCGGGCATCGGGACCTGACACCCCAACGGCGGCCGAGGTATGCGCGGGGCTGGGCCCTGCCGAGGCATAGCACAAAGGCAAGCAAGAATGAAACCAAGCACGGGGGAGGAAACTACGGAGTTCAAATAGTTATTACAGGCATCAAAATGCATCACAAGCTTAAACAAAGTCTTACTTCTCCACGAGGCACGATTGTCTATTGCAGGATAATGAGGGAACTTTAGGAAGAAGGCAACCGCCGCTGTCGCCACCACCCGCCTTGGCCTCAACATATCCGCCGTCCATGTCACATGTAAACTTCTCGAGCAGCGTGGCCACATGGCCCTCCACAGCTCCCGCCAGGACGTCGCGAGACTCACGAGGGACATCGCCTATCACCTCACCGAAGTCAATGCCGAAGTCGTGGAGGAGAAGATGGCTGAAGACGCGCGTCGCTGCCACGGAGAAGAGGTCGTGACACTCCTCGAGGATGTCGTCCACCATCTGAACAACACCTTTGTCGGAGTAATGGGCCACGGGTAGGCAAACCCGAGCCCCTGGACCTTTCAAAACATCGGGGCAGACTGCGCCCCTCAAGACCCCAAGACGAAGAGCCGCCTTCTGAGAGTCGACGGCAGAGCCGCCGACTGCCCCTCCCAGCCGAGTCCCAGAGATGGCCTCGCGATGGGCCGACTCCCAGCCAGCGACTTCCGGAGAAGCCGGCTATGGGGAGTCGGCCCGCGACTCCAACCACCTCCTGCCTATGCGACTACAGACGGGATAGGATGAGGCCGCCTCGCAGCCCATCCCTGCCCCGTTCATAAAGGACAAGCATGGCCACAGAGCACCGTGCTGACGGAGATCTCCGTCCGGCGCGGCACTATTGCCACGCCGGCCCTGACATCAGCCCCGTGGGCAGATCCCTATACACACAACGGCCTGTCTGTACGACCCGAAGACGGCGGGACCTGTCCGTCAGCGGGAGTGCAGAAGACGGCGAGAGCACCCCAAGACGGACCCGCTGGGAGTCGGCCTCCGAGAGTTGGCCGGCCCCTCCCACGGGCTCCGTGCGCCATTAACCAGATAAGACAGGGAGTGGCAACAGTAATCGCCCGTCAGGTGGCGGCACTGTTGCCATGACCCCATGACCAAGCTCGCGTCATTAGAGGCACGGCTACAGTAATCCGCAGCCGGCAAGACCCGCCCACGGCGGACAAGGGCTGTCGGCCCCACGCTGGACCGTCGGCGGGGCCCACTAGTCGGCGGGCCCCAGAAGTCGGCGGAGAAGACGACGACTTAAGAGACTGACGGCTGGGACCTGCGCCCAGCCGGATTACCATTGTACCCCCGGGGGGTAGGCCTATATAAACCCCCCGGGGCACCCATGCAAGAGGTTGGACCTAATAGTTTTAGACACATATAGAGGGAAGAGAAGAGCTAGCCGTGCCCTTCTCCTTCCTCACCCCGAACAGCTCAAGGAGCAACCTTGTACACACTTTGCCATAGTGATCATGTGGAGACCCCGCAGAGCAGCAGTAGGGGTGTTATCTCCACGGAGAGCCCTGAAGCTGGGTAAGATTCGCTGGCGTGCATGCTTTTGCCTCATCCCATTTCCAGGCACCGGCGACGTTCTACTCGCCCCCTCCATGATAAGCCATCCTTTGGCATATGTCGCACCCAACCCCCGACATTTGGCGCCCACCGTGGGGCTAGGTGCACCATCGTCCGGAGACCTGCTCTGGACGGGAACCCTCTTCCTCCCTGGCGAGCGCAGCCTGCCCGGCATGCCATACGGAGTCTGCGCCGACGCGCTGCATGACGCTTTCTACCCAACTTGTTTAAAGACTCTAAAAAATGGCCAAGTACTTGCCTTCTCAAAGGCAGCCAAGCACTTGACCCAAACGGCAGTCCGCAGAGCGGTTGCCCGATGGGCAAGGTGGCAACTAAGGGAAGGCGGCAAAGGAAAAAGCCATAAGAGCAATAAGCAAGGAAAGATAAAATTAGGATAATATTTACACAGCTTAGGCCCTTGGCCGGATCTTCGGACAGAGGTTCAGAATACACCCCGCGGGTGGAATTGTGCGAATTAACAAGTTCTTTTCAAAGACTATCAAAACAGATAAAATAAAGGCGAGACAGCGGCCTAGGAAGCGGCAGATGGGGTCGGAAGGCCGGAGGCGACGGCGGCGTCAGGCGCCGGGGCGGCCGGCTGGGCGGTCTCGGCTTGATCGTCTCCGGCGGCAGCCGGCCCAGACGGGCGCGGCTCGTTGCTGGAGGCGTGGTCGAGCTGAGGCTGGTCGCCCGCTCCGTCTTCTGGCGCCTCCATCTCGTCTCCGTCCTCCGCCTCGTCTTCCTCCTCGGCGCTGGAGCCGATCACCTCCGCCGAGTCCTTGTCGTAGTCCGGGTTCATCCCGAACCACTCCGGCGGCGCCTCCCCATCGTCCTCAGCCCGCTCAGGGACGAAGACGCTGGTGTCCGTGTAGTCGGCAATCGCCGCCGCACACTCGACGAGGGCGTCCTCCGCAGCTAGCAACTCCGCCTGGGCCTCTGACCGGAACGCGGCCAGCCGGTCCAGATCCAGCCCTGGATACCACGCCTTGACGAATTCCAGGGCCCGGCGCGCTCCAGCCCGGGCCGTGGAACCCTTCCAGGCCTCAAGACGGCCAGCCGTGACCTCCAGCCAGTCGGCGGTCCGGCTGGGGGTGCGCAGAACCGGCATGTCCGGCCACAGGGCAGCGATCGCCTAGGCACCGACGCGCTGAAGCCGGCGCAGCATCCGATGGGCCGGCCGCAGACGAGCCTAAATGCTCAGGAGCTGCTCGTCAAGGGTCCGGGGGGCATTGGCAGCGATCGCAGCACCACTCGCCCATCGCGGCTCGCGGTCAGCCTCGATGGCTTGATTGGCCGCCTGCGTGTGGCCGGGGAAGAAGTCTGCCATGACGAAAATGAAGCAAGTCAAAAAACAGGAGTCGGCCTGACCCATAGTCGGCGACCCAAAGGAAGAAGTAAAACCAAACTCACCATCGACGATGTCCTCGATTTCATGGAATCCGGAGGTCAGCAGCACTTCCTTGTCGGTCCAGGAGGAGCGCTCGCTCTCGAACTCGGCCAGAGAGCAGCCTCTCTCTTCTCCGCCTCGTCGCGGCCGCCGCTTAAGCAGCTCCCTCTGCTCCGCCAACATGCGAACCAGCAGGTCGCGCTCTGCGGCGAGCTTGCTGCATTCCTCCTCCTGGCACGCAAAGGCGGTGTTGGCTGCACTCCAGCTGCCGCCGAAGAGTGGGGTTGGCCTCTGAAGAATAAAAAGAAGAAGGATGCAAAGTCGTCAGCTAAGAAGGTCGCCAGGAAGATCCGGCCCGACTGCGCAGCAGTCGGCCCGAATCTCGGGGACTACAGCCCGCGGGTGCGCCAGCGCGCCCCCGCGAAGAAGAAGCAAGCTCACCTCGGCTCCTCGACAAGTCGGCAGTCCGCTTGCCTAGCTCCTCAACGTTGCGGTTGAAGGCAGTGGCGCGGAGGTTGTGATACTCCTGCGACAAGAATTTCAGACAAACGTAAAAATTTGGAAGTCAGCAGATAGAGTTCCGAGCCGCCTGCTTAGCAGCCGGCCCGAAACTCGGGGACTACACCCAGTGGGTGCGCTGGCGCGCCCCCACAGAGAAGAGCAAGAAAAAATTCAAAGAAGGAAACATACCCGCACGGCAGCTCGCGACGCCAGGTGTGCCTTGGTGCAGTTTTGGATGGCGTCGCCCTCAGCCCGTAGCTTCGCCTGGAAGTCCAGGAGCGCCGTGTTCAGCGGGCCTGTGCCACCTCCTCGCACCCACCCAATGGGCGCGGCGCTTGTCGCCTCGGCGTCTGGAATGGCCGAGCTGGCGGCGCCGGTCTCCAAAGGGCGCGGCGCCGAAGTCGCCTTCTCAAGACGGCGTCGCGCTGGCGAGGCGACTTGAAGGAGCAGCCTCGCCACAGCCTCGTCGTCGGTCGGCGGCACAGGCGGGTCCGCCGGCTGTTTGCCTCGCGCGCTCTCAGACTGCGGTGGAGGCGGCGGGGGCGGCACGGCCGTGCCCGACAGGGAGGCCTCGCCGCCTTCCTTCTCCGCGACGGGGAACTCACCGCCGACTCCCTCCGTCTGCCCCGTGAACTCCGGCGGCGGTAGTCCAGAGCTCAGCGGGGTGACGAGCAGCGCCGACTAGAGGCGCGCGGCCTCCACCGCTCGCCTCTTGGCTGCAACGGCGGCTTCGGCCTCCTCCAGCTTCTTCTGGGCGGAAGTTGCCGCCTTCTCGGCCTCCGCCTTCTCCAGACGGGCGGCTTCCTCCTCGTCGTGCTTCTCCTGCGCGTTCCGCTCCGTCGCTTCCCGGAGGTCAGCCACAGGGTCAATCCGCCGAGTAATGGCAGACGTCTCTGCCGACCCCATGACGGAGGCGGCGGCGACCCTCTCCAAGGTGAGAGGAGCCCTGATGAGAAGAAGACATATAAAAAGACTTCGACAAAGACGAACCAAAAGAAAACAAGACAAAGTAAGAAGCACTTACGCAGAGACCAGCGGCGGCTTCTTCACTTCCTTGCGAAAGCGGTTAGCCTTCGGGACCGCCTCTTCTCGCTGGGTCGCGGCGGCCGTCCCCCTGAACTTCTTCGCCCGGCCGCCAGGCAAGCTTGGCCCGGCCCGGCCCGGCGCTTCTTCGCGCCGCCTCGACCACCCAAGACGGCGGAGGAACTCATGCCTGGATGGCCGGCTTTCGGTTGGCGGCGGGGGGACGACTTCCCTTTCGCCGTCGTCGTCAGGCCAGTCGGCGAAGGTTGCCGAAGGCCTGAAATCGTCGGCCCCTCCTCCTCCCTCGTCGTCGGCCTCCATCGCCGCCACCCCCAAGTCGGGGTCGTCGACATCGCTCTCCGCCCGGTCGGGGACGAACTCACGGGCCGGCCTCGTGGTGCCGGCTGAGGGCTGCATGAGGGGGTTCTGACTCGAAAAAACCAAAGAAAATCAGAGTCGGATTCGGCTGAAGAAGGAAACAAAAAAGCAAGAGAGACGACTTACCACAGGCGGGGGGTTGGCGCGCGAGTACAGTTCCTTGCCGAACTGCCATTCCTCCGTGAGGCCGCAGTTCGCCAGGGAATTCACCGTGTCCGCCACCTCCGCGTGGGGCATGTCTTTGGAGCACAACCGACTGGGGTCCCGGCGGCTGCTCATCTGACAGATCAGATGAGGTCGGCCTTGGAGAGGAAGAACTCGGCGCGCCACGAAGGCGGCCAGCAAGTCGGCCCCAGTCAGGCCCTCCGACTGCGTCAGCACTCGGAGCCGCGCGACGGCTGCGGCGCCTGCAGGAGTCAGCGTCCTGGCCTGATGGGACCAGCTGGGAAGTCGCCCCGTCAACTCGCCGGCCTCGTAAGGCGGCAGTTGACCGATCGCCGCCGGGCGACGTTCTTCACGTAGATATACGTGCGCTGCCACATCTTCACCGACTTGATCAGTGGGATGGCAGGGAAGGGGTTGTCGGGCACCGGCCTCCTCATTGCGATGAAAGTGCCGCACAGAGCCGGCACACGAGCGACGTGTGTGCCGAGCTTGGCCTGGAAGAATTCCCCCCACAGCTTGATGGTGGGGAGAACGCCAAGAAAGCCTTCGCACAAGGAGGAGAAGGCGGCCAGCAGCACCACCGTGTTTGGAGTGAGGTGGTGCGGCTGAAGCCCGTGGAACTCCAGGAAGGCGCGGAAGAAGCCGCTCGCCGGCAGCCCTAGCCCACGCATGAGGTGCGAGCGGAATATGACCCGCTCGCCCTCCTCTGGCGCCGGCGTTATTTCGCCCGCCGGCGTGGCGCGGGTCCGCACTAGCTTGGTGCCGGGGATGCAGCGCATCTGGCGAAGGAACTCGATGATGCCGTCGTCCACTTCGGAGCCGTCCCACACACTGGAGCGCGCGGCGGGAGGCGCAGCGGCGGAGGAGGAGCTCATCTCCGCGGCGTGGCGTGGTCCGGCGCGGCTGAGGCAAGAGGAAGACGAAGCAAGAAGGAGAGGGAGCGAGAGGAAGCAAGGAGAGTGGTTGCGCGTGCGTCGCCGCCCCCTCCTCCTGCCTACTTATAGGCGCCTAGGCTGAGAAGCCGAGGGGGCGGGCATGGGATTCACTGCGCCCAGTACCCCACGCCCCCACGATTTAACCCACGACGTTACTGCGCGCAGTAACGACGTGGGGAGCCCAACCGCCCGCACGGACGCAACGGATCCGCCCGTGCGCCGAGGCGCGGTAGTGGCGGGCCCCACCTGACGGGCCTGTCTAGTCACGCGCGTGGGCGGGCAGACCGGCCCTGCCGCGTGGGGTCATGTGGCGGGCCCGCAACGGGCAGCTGCCTGGAAGCTTATCGGGCACGCTGCCCGGATCCCACCACGACCTTCGAAACCTTTGAGGAGCAAGAGGGCCACCTGCAAGGCCGACTCTAGCTAGTCGGCTCAAGAGAGAGACGACGAGCCAAGCCCAGATTCTTCCATTAGAGGGATGAAACTGTTGAGGCTACTCGACATATTGCCTTCGGCGCCTCACCAGCTTCGGGGACTACTGTCGGAGTAATGGGCCACGGGTAGGCAAACCCGAGCCCCTGGACCTTTCAAAACATCGGGGCAGACTGCGCCCCTCAAGACCCCAAGACGAAGAGCCATCTTCTGAGAGTCGGCGGCAGAGCCGCTGACTGCCCCTCCCAGCCGAGTCCCAGAGACGGCCTCGCGACGGGTCGACTCCCAGCCAGCGACTTCTGGAGAAGCCGGCTATGGGGAGTCGGCCCGCGACTCCAACCACCTCCTGTCTATGCGACTACAGACGGGATAGGATGAGGCCGCCTCGCAGCCCATCCCTGCCCCGTTCATAAAGGACAGGCATGGCCACAGAGCGTCGTGCTGACGAAGATCTCCGTCCGGCGCGGCACTATTGCCACGCCGGCCCTGACATCAGCCCCGTGGGCAGATCCCTGTACCCACGATGGCCTGTCTGTACAACCCGAAGATGGCGGGACCCGCCCGTCAGCGGGAGTGCAGAAGACGACGAGAGCACCCCAAGACGGACCCGTTGGGAGTCGGCCTTCGAGAGTCGGCCGGCCCCTCCCACGGGCTCCGTGCGCCATTAACCAGACAAGACAGGGAGTGGCAACAGTGATCGCCCGTCAGGCGGCAGCACTGTTGCCATGACCACATGACCAAGCTCGCGTCATTAGAGGCACGGCTACAGTAATCCGCAGCCGGCAAGACCCGCCCACGGCGGACAAGGGCTATCGGCCCCATGCTGGACCGTCGGCCGGGGCCCACTAGTCGGCGGGCCCCAGAAGTCGGCGGAGAAGATGGCGACTTAAGAGACTGACGGTTGGGACCTGCGCCCAGCCGGATTACCATTGTACCCCCAGGGGGTAGGCCTATATAAACCCCCCGGGGCACCAATGCAAGAGGTTGGACCCTAATAGTTTTAGACACACATAGAGGGAAGAGAAGAGCTAGCCGTGCCCTTCTCCTTCCTCACCCCGAACAGCTCAAGGAGCAACCTTGTACACACTTTGCCATAGTGATCATGCGGAGACCCCGCATGATGTAGCAAAGAGGGGTGTTATCTCCACGGAGAGCCTGAAGCTGGGTAAGATCTGTCGGCGTGCATGCCTTCGCCTCATCCGCTTCTGTGCACCGCGACGTTCTACTCGCCCCCTCCATGATAAGCCATCCTTTGGCATATGTCGCACCCAACCCCCGACAACCTTCGAGCTCAACAGTGAGGTTATTCGGCATAGCCTGCGTCAGGTGTCACAAGCGGAGCTTCAAATCCTTCCCTTCATATAGATTTCAGCGCTTGACGGGCCCTGAGCTCAAGGGAGGAGAAGGCGGCGCGGTCCACCGCTGCCTTTGCGTCGGTGTCGGCAAGGATCTTCTTCTCCCTCGCGTCCAGCCTGGCCTCCACCTCAGTGACATGCTTGGCATGGGCTGCTCGGGCTTCGGCCACCTCGCGCTGCAGCACTTCCAGGCGCCCGCGCTCTGTGGACTGCTCGGCTGCAACCTTCATCGGCTTGGAGTCATGATCTGCAAGCTCCGCTTCGCGATCTTTGAGATCCTCCTCCTGCTGCTGGAGCTGCCACGTGCGCATGGCCTCTTCCTCTTCAAGTGCCTTCAAGCGGGATTCCACCTCGCCGTGGCGTTTGGTGGCCGCCTCCACCTCAGCAATCGCATTGTCATGGACCGTCCTTGCTTCGGCGGCTTCATTCTAGCCCTTCGCAGCGATAGTCGCGGCTTGGTCTTGGGCCTCCTGGGAAGCCACCTGAAGCTGGTGCCACCTCGAGGCGAGCTTCAAGCGCTCCCTGGCGAGGCGATGTTCGGCCTCCAGAAGGTCCGCCTCGAGCCGGCCGAGCGCGGCACGGGCATCGGCCAGAGCCCCGTGCCTGACCAAGGTGTCACAGTTCACGAGCGCGAGGACCTGACGAGGGAGCGGCGGCGAGGTGCTTGCTGGCACCACAGCCGAGGAGGCCTCAACATGCTCCCCTTGGGGCTCAGGGGACTCCAGGGCCTTATCCACGCTCGACTCCTGTGACGTGGCTGAGATGACCGCCGCTTCGGCCCGCTGAACAACGGGATGGGCACTGCTTGAGGTTGTGCCGCGGTGCACCCTGTATCGCCCTTGGCGGAAGGCGTGGCCATGATCGACGGGGGCAGAGGTGCCGTCTCCTTGGCCGTTGCAGGAGCTACCACTGCCTTCGCCAGCGGTGCCGCGGACTGATCCACCGCGACCTCAGCGATCGGCCCTCCTGGCGCCACGGACAAAGTGCGCGAAGAAACGAGGGCGCCCGCGAGCCCAACCTTGGTGGTGCCCGTGTGCCCGAGCGTGGCTCCAGGTCGGCGCTGCACGCTCCTGTGCCTGCCAATATTGCGGCTGAGTACCGAAAATGCCTTCGAGATGAGGGGCGTCTTTGCAATGGCAGTTGTCTTCTTCTTCTCTACACCGTCACCTCTGCTCGGCACGATGAGGGGCTGTATGAGCATATGGACTACGAGCATGCAATCAGAAGGTAAGGCAAGGATACCTACTCGTCTGGCGCGACCCACATCTTCTTCTTCTCCACCTCGGAGGCTGACAAGCCCCCATCCTTCCTTGGTATTGCCCTGGCCTTGGCCCGGGGGCCATCATGGTGACCCCTGGCAGGCCCCGCTACGGCACCACTGTCCGTAGGGGCGAGGGGATCCCCTTGAGGGGCCTTTTCCGGTGAGGCCGCGGCCGCCTCAGCGGAAGCCACTGATACGTCTTCATCGTAAATACTTTTCCAAACACTTTTGCCCTTGTTTTGGACTCTAACTTGCATGATTTGAATGGAACTAACCCGGACTGACGTTGTTTTCAGCAGAATTGCCATGGTGTTACTTTTGTGCAGAAATAAAAGTTCTCGGAATGACCTGAAACTTCACGGAGAATATTTTTGGAATTAATAAAAAATATTGGCGAAAGAATCAAGGCCAGGGGGCCCACACCCTGTCCACGAGGGTGGGGGGCGCGCTTGATAACCCACAAGTATAGGGGATCACAACAGTTTTCGAGGGTAGAGTATTCAACCCAAATTTATTGATTCGACACAAGGGGAGCCAAAGAATATTCTCAAGTATTAGCAATTGAGTTGTCAATTAAACCACACCTGGATAACTTAATATCTGCAGCAAAGTATTTAGTAGCAAAGTAGTATGGAAGTAACGGTAACAGTAGCAAAAGTAATATTTTTGGGTTTTGTAGTGATTGTAATAAAGAGCAACGGAAAAGTAAATAAGCGAAGAACAATATGTGAAAAGCTCATAGGCATTGGATCGGTGATGGAGAATTATGCCGGATGAGGTTCATCATGTAACAGTCATAACATAGGGTGACATAGCACTAGCTCCAATCCATCAATGTAATGTAGGTAGGTATTCCGAATATAGTCATACGTGCTTATGGAAAAGAACTTGCATGACATCTTTTGTCCTACCCTCCCGTGGCAGCAGGGTCCTAGCGAAAACTAAGGGATATTAAGGCCTCCTTTTAATAGAGTACCGAACCAAAGCATTAACACATAGTGAATACATAAACTCCTCAAACTACGGTCATCACCGGGAGTGGTCCTGATTATTGTCATTTCGGGGTTGCCGCATCGTAACACATAGTAGGTGACTATAGACTTGCAAGATAGGATCAAGAACTCACATATATTCATGAAAACATAATAGGTTCAGATCTGAAATCATGGCGCTCTGTCCCTAGTGACAAGCATTAAGCATAGCAAAGTCATAGCAACATCAATCTCAGAACATAGTGGATACTAGGGATCAAACCCTAACAAAACTAACTCGATTACATGATAAATCTCATCCAACCCATCACCGTCCAGCAAGCCTACGATGGAATTACTCACGCACGGCAGTGAGCATCATGAAATTGGTGATGGAGGATGGTTGATGATGACGATGGCGATGGATTCCCCTCTCCGGAGCCCCGAACGGACTCCAGATCAGCCCTCCCAAGAGAGTTTAGGGCTTGGCGGCGGCTCCGTATCATAAAACACGATGAATCTTTCTCTCTGATTTCTTTCGCCCCGGACACGAATATATGGAGTTGGAGTTGAGGTCGGTGGAGCTCCAGGGGGCCCACGAGGCAGGGGCGCGCCCAGGGGGCAGGCACGCCCCCGACCCTCGTGGAAAGGGTGTGGGCCCCCTGGCCTTGATTCTTTCTCTAGTATTTTTTATTATTTCCAAAAATAATCTCCATGAAGTTTCAGGTCATTCGGAGAACTTTTGTTTCTGCACATAAATGACACCATGGCAATTCTGCTGAAAACAGTGTCAGTCCGGGTTAGTTCCATTCAAATCATGCAAGTTAGAGTCCAAAACAAGGGCAAAAGTGTTTGGAAAAGTTGGTACGACGGAGACGTATCAACTCCCCCAAGCTTAAACCTTTGCTTGTCCTCAAGCAATTCAGTTGTAAAACTGAAAGTGATAAAGAAAAACTTTTACAAACTCTATTTTCTCTTGTTGTTGTAAATATGTAAAGCCAGCATTCAAGTTTTCAGCAAAGATTATAACTAACCATATTCAAAATAACACTTAGGTCTCATGTTTACTCATATCAATGGCATAATCAACTAGCGAGCAATAATAATAAGTCTCAGATGACAACACTTTCTCAAAACAATCATAATATGATATAAGAAGATGGTATCTCGCTAACCCTTTCTGAGACCGCAAAACATAAATGCAGAGCACCTTTAAAGATCAAGGACTGACTAAACATTGTAATTCATGGTAAAAGAGATCCAGTCATAGTCATACCCAATATAAATTAATAGTAATGGATGCAAATGACAGCACTGCTCTCGAGCTGGTGCTTTTTAATAAGAGGGTGATGACTAAACATAAAAGTAAATAGATAGGCCCTTCGCAGAGGGAAGCAGGGATTTGTAGAGGTGCTAGAGCTCGATTTTGAAATAGAGATAAATAATATTTTGAGCGGCATACTTTCATTGTCAACATAACAACCAAGAGATGGCGATATCTTCCATGCTACACACATTATAGGCGGTTCCCAAACAGAATGGTAAAGTTTATACTTCCCCTACACCAACAAACATCAGTCCATGGCTTGTCCAAAACAACAGGTGCCTCCAACTAACAACAGTCCCGGGGGAGTTTTGTTTGCAATTATTTTAATTTGATTTGCATAAATCATGGGACTGGGTATCCCGGTGACCAGCCTTTTTCTCGTGAGTGAGGAGAGGAGTCCACTCCTCTTGAGAATAACCCGCCTAGCATGGAAGATACAGACAACCCTAGTTGATACATGAGCTATTCGAGCATACAAAACAGAATTTCATTTGAAGGTTTAGAGTTTGGCACATACAAATTTACTTGGAATGGCAGGTAGGTACCGCATATAGGAAGGTATGGTGGAATCATATGGCATAACTTTGAGGTTTAAGGAACTGGATGCACAAGCAGTATTCCCGCTTAGTACAAGTGAAGGCTAGCAAAAGACTGGGAAGCGACCAACTAGAGAGCGACAACAGTCATGAATATGCATAAAAATTAATAAACATTGAGTGCAAGCATGAGTAGGATATAATCCACCATGAACATAAATATCATGAAGGCTATGTTGATTTGTTTCAACTACATGTGTGAACATGTGCCAAGTCAAGTCACTTGAATCATTCAAAGGAGGATACCACCCTATCATACCACATCACAACCATTTTAATAGCATGTTGGCTCGCAAGGTAAACCATTATAAACTCCTAGCTAATTAAGCATGGCATAAGTAACTATAATCTCTAGTTGTCATTGCAAACATGTTTATTCATAATAGGCTGAATCGGGAACGATGAACTAATCATATTTACAAAAACAAGAGAGGTCGAGTTCATACCAGCTTCTCTCATCTCAATCAATCCATCATATATCATCATAATTGCCTTTCACTTGCACGAACGAACGATGTGAATAATAATAATAGTGCACGTGCATTGGACTAAGCTGGAATATGCGAGCGTTCAATAAACAGGAGAAGACAAGGTAATATGGGATCTTGGTTAATTCAACAAAAATGCATATAAGAGCCACTTTAACAATTTCATCATGGTCTTCTCCTATCGACCCCCAAAGAAAAGAAAATAAATAAAACTATTTACATGGGAAAGCTCCCAACAAGCAAAAGAAGAACAGGAAATATTTTTGGGTTTTCTTTTTAATTATTACTACTACAACAAGAAAATAAACTAGCTAAAAGCTATTACTAATTATTTGGTTTTCTTAAGGTTTTTTAACACACAAGAAGAAAGCATAAAAAGGAAAATAAACTAGCATGGATATTACAATGAAAAAGTATGAGTACCGACATCTAGCAATGAGTATGTGAACATAAAAGTAATGTCGGTGAGAAATACTTACTCCCCCAAGCTTAGGCTTTTGGCCTAAGTTGGTCTATTGCCACGGCTGGCCTGGCGGATATCCAAAGTTGTAGTTGGGGTCGTACTGTGAAGAAACCTCGGATTGCCACTAGTTGGCAATCACCTCCGGATCCCACTGGTAATTAGACTGTCGTGGAGGATCAAATTGTGGTTCCGGCTCTGGCTCTGTAGCTGATGTAGGGTTCCGGTAGGCGTGGATGGCCGCCAGCGGAATGAGATACTTGCCTGCAGATAAATCAAACAAGGAAGGAGCAGGAAAGGTAATATTCTCAGGGTTATTTTTATCAAATAACAGTTTGTATTTAAGTGCACTTTCCCTATTCTTAACAATAAAATCATGCGCTACCATACTCTTATAGTCTAGAAAAACAGTAGGCAATAATTTTTCTTCTTTCCAATAATGCTTAATAGGTATGTTATAGTATGCAGCGAGGAGCGGGGCGAAGATGCCTCCCAAGATGGGGCCCTTAGTACGGTTAAGATAGCGCCCATACTAAATGTGTCATCACGAAACAAGGCATGAAACAATATAATAATATCAGGAACACTCAGGTTTCCACAGTTTCCGCGACCAATTAAGCACCTACTAGCAAATAATGCAAAGTAACATAAAACAGGAGAATGTATGCTAGTGATTCATGCATCGGAGACTTTCCTAGTTTCCCCTACAGCAATTGTATCAATAAACCCCTCCACATCGTCCAGATCTGGTTCCTCTATGATGCCCGAAAAGGGTAACTTGCAAACCTCACAAAATTAGGGTCATCTCCTTATACTCATCATATAAATAAAAATCCACCGTAGGTGGTGACCTCCTAGAATGGAAATGAAAATTTTGCGCAAAGGTATTAGCGAGTAAGAGATATTGTTTGCGTTGGTCGCGGAGGAAGTCGGTGAGGCCTGCATTTTCAGCCAACTCATAAAAATCATCGTAAATCCCGGCTGCTCTCAAGAAATCATCACAAGGCCATTCACACGGCCGAACCTCCGCGGTGCGAGGCATATTATATTTGGGCCTCTCTTCTTCTTCACTTTGCTTATCCTTCGAGCTTCGGCTCGAAGAGCCTCTCAAAAATCTCTTCATCATTTTCTGAAATTTTCTGAAATTTTTAGTAACTTCAAATAAAAGTGAACCAAACTCAACAAAATTGATAGCAACTACTCCCACAAGTGCGTAGAGACTATATCATGAATTAGAACTACTTGGAACCATATAAATTTGACATGCAAGCTCAAGAACATGGTCACCTAGGCAGCACAAATATGCAATGAATAAGGCACTAGAACAAAAACTAATTGGACCATTGGAGGAGTCACATTCTAAGGAACAATCCCCCAAAGCAGTTTTGTGAGAGGTGCTTTGAGCAAGGAGATCGAAAATCGCAGCAAAATGAGCTAGAACTCGTGCTTGAGCTGGTTGGTGATTTTTTTGGGAGAAGAAGAAGTGTGTGGGTGCAGGAATAAGTGGAGGGGAGCCACCATGGGCCCACGAGGCAGGGGGCGCACCCAGGGGGTGGGCGCGCCCTGGACCCTCGTGGCCAGGTGCCAGCTCCCCCTGATGTGTTCTCAGTGCCAAATATTCTCAAATATTCCAGAAAAAATCATATTAAATTGGCAGGGCATTTGGAGAACTTTTATTTTCGGGTATTTTTATATTGCACGTATAATTCAGAAAACAGACAGAAAAATACTATTTTTACTTTATTTCAACTAAATAACATAAAGTAAAAGGAGGGTACAGAAGGTTGTGCCTTCTAACTTCATCCATCTCATGCTCATCAAAAGGAATCCACTAACAAGGTTGATCAAGTCTTGTTAACAAACTCATTCCGAATAACATGGAACCGGACAAATTTCGAATAACACTATGTTACCTCAACGGGATGCACATCCCCAATAATAAGAATATCATATCTCTTTTTAACAGTAGGAAGAGGAAATTCAAAACCTCCAAAAATAATCGATGGAATTTTTCCAATAGAATTAATACTGTGGACTTGAGATTGTTTCCTCGGAAAGTGTACCTATGCCCATTACCATTAACATGAAAAGTGACATTGCCTTTGTTGCGATCAATAAAAGCCCCTGCAGTATTCAAAAAGGGTCTTCCAATAATAATAGACATACTATCGTCCTCGGGAATATCAAGAATGACAAAGTCCGTTAAAATAGTAACGTTTGCAACCACAACAGGCACATCCTCACAAATACCGACAGGTATACCAGTTGATTTATCAGCAATTTGAAAAGATAATTCAGTAGGTGTCAACTTATTCAAATCAAGTCTACGATATAAACAGAGAGGCATAACACTAACACCGGCTCCTAGATCACATAAAGCAGTTCTAACATAATTTCTTTTAATGGAGCATGGTATAGTTGGTACTCCTGGATCTCCAAGTTTCTTAGGTATTCCACGCTTAAAAGTATAATTAGAAAGCATGGTGGAAATTTCATCTTCCGGTATCTTTCTTTTATTAGTAACAATTTCTTTCATGTACTTAGCATAAGGATTTATTTTGAGCATATCAGTTAATCGCATACGCAAAAAGATAGGTCTAATCATTTCAGCAAAGCGCTCAAAATCCTCATCATCCTTTTTCTTGGATGGTTTGGGAGAAAAAGGCATGGGTTTCTGAACCCATGGTTCTCTTTCTTTACCGTGCTTCCTAACAACAAAGTCTCGCTTACCATAACGTTGATTCTTTGATTGTGGGTTATCAAGATCAACAGCAGGTTCAATTTCTACATCATTATCATTGCTAGGTTGAGCATCAGCATGAACATCATCATTAATATTATCGCTAGGTTCATGTTCATTACCATATTGTGTTTCAGCATCAGAAATAGAAATATCATTGGGATTCTCAGGTGTGTCAACAATAGGTTCACTAGAAGCATGCAGAGTCCCATCATTTTTCTTTTTCTTCTTTTTAGAAGGACTAGGTTCATCTAAATTATTTCTCTGAGAATCCTGCTCAATTCTCTTAGGATGGCCTTCAAGATACAAAGGTTCCTGAGTTGTTTTACCAGTTCTAGTAGCCACTCTAACATCATAATCATTATTCTGACTATTTAATTGATTGAGCAAATCATTTTGAGCTTTAAGTACTTGTTCTACTTGAGTGGTGACCATAGAAGCATGTTTTCTAATAAGTTTTAGTTCACCTTTAACTCTAGACATATAATCACCCAAGTGTTCAATAATATAAGCATTTTGTTTTAGTTGTCTACCAACATAAGCGTTGAAGTTTTCTTGTTTGACAATAAAATTATCAAACTCATCTAAGCATTGGCTAGCAGACTTATAACGAGGAATATCACCTTCATCAAATCTATAGAGAGAATTTACCTTTACTACCTGTGTCGGGTTATCGAGGCCATGTGTTTCTTCAATAGGTGATGAATTAAGATCATATATTTCTTCAACAGGCGGTAAATTAAGACCATGTATTTCTTCAATAGGAGGTAAATTCTTAACATCTTCAGCTTTTATACCTTTTTCTTTCATAGATTTCTATGCCTCTTGCATATCTTCAGGACAGAGAAATAGAACACCCCTTTTCTTCGGAGTTGGCTTATGAGTTGGTTCAGTAAGTGTCCAATTATTTTCATTGGTCAACATATTATTCAATAGAATTTCAACTTCATCTGGTGTTCTTTCCCTGAAAATAGAACCAGCATAACTATCCAGGTGGTCTCTAGAAGCATCGGTTAGTCCATTATAGAAGATATCAAGTATTTCATTTTTCTTAAGAGGATGATCATGCAAAGCATTAAGTAATTGGAGAAGCCTTCCCCAAGCTTGTGGGAGACTCTCTTCTTCAATTTGCACAAAATTATATATTTCCCTTAAAGCAGCTGGTTTCTTCTGAGCAGGGAAATATTTAGCAGAGAAGTAATAAATCATATCCTCGAGACTACGCACACAACTAGGATCAAGATAATTAAACCATATCTTAGCATCACCCTTTAATGAGAACGGAAATATTTTAAGGATATAATAGTAGCGAGTTTTCTCATCATTAGTAAACAGGGTGGCTATATCATTTAATCTAGTAAGATGTGCCACAATAGTTTCAGATTCATAGCCATAGAAAGGATCGGATTCAACCAAAGTAATTATATCAGGATCAATAGAGAATTCAAAATCCTTATCAGTAACAAAGGTAGGTAAACTAGCATAAGCAGGATCATATTTCATTCTAGCATTCAGAGTTTTTAGTTTCAGCTTAGCTAATAATTTCTTAAGATCACTTCTATCATTGCAAGCAAGAAAGTCTCTAGCAGTTTCTTCATCCATAACATAGCCCTCACGCACAACAGGCAATTCATATCTAGGGGGAGAATCTTCATCATCACTTTCATCAATATTATCAGTTTAAATAATTTCATTCTCTCTAGCCCTAGCAAGTTGTTCATCAAGAAATTCACCAAGTGGTACAGTAGTATCAAGCATAGAAGTAGTTTCATCATGAGTATCATGCATAGCAGAAGTGGCGTCATCAATAACATGCGACATATCAGAATTAATAGCAGAAGCAGGTTTAGGTGTCGCAAGCTTACTCAAAATAGAAGGTGATCAAGTGCAGAGCTAGATGGCAGTTCCTTACCTCCCCTCGTAGTTGAGGGATAAATTTTTGTTTTCTCTTCTTTCAAGTTCTTCATAGTAACCAGCAGATATAAATCCCAAGTGACTCAAAGAATAGAGCTATGCTCCCCGGCAACGGCACTAGAAAATAGTCATGATAACCCACAAGTATAGGGGATCACAACAGTTTTCGAGGGTAGAGTATTCAACCCAAATTTATTGATTCGACACAAGGGGAGCTAAAGAATATTCTCAAGTATTAGCAGTTGAGTTGTCAATTCAACCACACCTGGATAACTTAATATCTGCAGCAAAGTATTTAGTAGCAAAGTAGTATGGAAGTAACGGTAACGGTAACAGTAGCAAAAGTAATATTTTTGGATTTTGTAGTGATTGTAACAGTAGCAACGGAAAAGTAAATAAGCGAAAAACAATATGTGAAAAGCTCGTAGGCATTGGATCGGTGATGGAGAATTATGCGGGATGCGGTTCATCATGTAACAGTCATAACATAGGGTGACACAGAACTAGCTCCAATTCATCAATGTAATGTAGGCATGTATTCTGAATATAGTCATATGTGCTTATGGCAAAGAACTTGCATGCCATCTTTTTTCCTGCCCTCCCGTGGCAGCGGGGTCCTAGCGGAAACTAAGGGATATTAAGGCCTCCTTTTAATGGAGTACCGGACCAAAGCATTAACACATAGTGAATACATCAACACCTCAAACTACGGTCATCACCGGGAGTGGTCCCGATTATTGTCACTTCGGGGTTGCCGGATCATCACACATAGTAGGTGACTATAGACTTGCAAGATAGGATCAAGAACTCACATATATTCATGAAAACATAATAGGTTCAGATCTGAAATCATGGCACTCGGGCCTGTAGCGACCTGACCCAAAATCGGTCAAATCTCTGTGTCTGTACCATCCCAAGATCATGCTGGTACTCACAGTACATCGATAAAGTAATCAAAGTTCAATCACACCTGAATATCATTAATCGATTCTCATATAGAGTCTTTATTACAAGGGAATAAATTCGGCTCAAGGCCAACTCATGAGAAATAAACTAAAATGCTGCGGAAGCGTCGAAGATAAGCGAGTCCATCCGACTCAAAGGGCAATCGCCAAGCGGAGCGTAGCCTCACCCCGATCGAATATATCTCTCGCAACATAATACGTTGCAGCCATGTAGGTCAGCTTTTGGAATAAGCTGGCAAGTCAAGAAAGAATAGCAATAATAAAGTTACTAACACTATATGCATTTTGGTTGTGGAGCTCTAAGTTTCATCATTTTGCGAAAAGCCAATTTTATCCTACTACAGTGGACTTATTTGCAAATTACTGCAAATTGTTGGTAGTTATTGAGATGGTTCCGCCAACCAATATCTCGTTCCCAAATTATTATTAAGTCATAAACCCTCAAATTAATCCATTAATTTTAGTGTTGAGATATCCGAATACTTCCAAGGTCCAGAGGCTCAAATGTCCGTGAATCGGGACACGGCTAATCGATTAGATTATAACACTCTGCAGAGGTTTGCGACTTTCCCGCAAGAATCATTCCTCCTTTAAAATCTTCGCACTTCATGGTGTTTGAAGACGGACCAATGAAACAGGTCTTCCAAAGAGTTCTTCCGCCGCCGCGCTGCACTCCATCCAATCCTACCGTTCGTCTACTTCTCGTAGTACCGCCCACCAGCGTCACTACTAGGGTCAACCCAGCCAGAGCCCATAATGGCTTGCGGCTGCATGGTAAGCTTCGGTCATGGGGCATCCATCCTTCTCTTCGTGGCTGGGTGAAGCTTTCCGCAGGATGTCATGGCGCTTCTCCATGCATCCCGCCACCTTGGGTGCTCCAGGTGCCCGTCAACCGTCCTCCACCCAAAGAGTGATTTTCCAAGTCCATCTTGATCATTGTAGTCCATGGGTTGTCATCATCATTGACTCTCACATCTTGCTTATGAATTTCACTCATCCCAAATCCCGTCTCACGAGCATAGCAAAATAACTACTACGTCCCGGGTCATGGTAACAAGGGGTTGGTTCATCCTACCACATGATACTACTCAAGTTTAATGACTTCAAGATTTCACTACTGCATGCAATGGTGGGTGGTGACAACTACAAATGCACAAAACATAGGTATAGAAATAACATGATCAAAACTTGCCTTCTTGATGATCCTCGAAGCTAAAGAGTCGAGTAGCAAGCTTCGCACTCCGGAAACTCTACCGAGACAAACAATAACACAATAAGCATAAAGCAAGAGGATCACACAAGATAACAATGGTAACATAGCACAACAAAACAATCAAAACCAAATCCAAAAGAAAAACTCAAAGAAACCAATTCAAAGTTTTTCCCTACTCCAAACAATAGCAAAAATAGTTTTTAGATAACAAAAATTCCCTAATATAACCTAATCATGGCTTTAGGTTAACTTAACAGAAAAGGATTCACTAAGCAATTAAGAGCAAAAAGAATTATTTAAAAAGCTATTATAAAACTCATTTTAGGCCTAATCCAATTTCCATTAAGAAAATTAATTTAAAACTTTTATTAATTATAAATAAAAGTCCATCTACTAGCATGACAGAAACTAACCTAGAATAACTAATCACAAGTTAAAAATAAATTAATTTACTAATTAATTAATTAGGAAAACAGAACTAGTCAATTAATTAGGATTAATAGGATTCTGTCTAAAATTAATTATTTATTAATCCTAAAATATCCAAATTAATTTCTAGGGTTTGGCAATGTCAAAATAAAGTGGTGACAACAAGAATCATGCAAAAATAATTTTTCTAACTAAAGTTATAGCAGATTTGCTATTCTGACTAAAACAATATTAAAGCATTTTTAAATATTTTAACATAGCTAAATATATATTTTTCAGAAACTACATAAAATTTGCAATCCAACAAAAAAGAATCACTCAAAAATATTAAACAGAATAAAAGATATACATTTTGAAATTTGAAACAATTCGGCTAAAACAGAAAATCAAAATAAAAAGAAAAGGCCTAATGGGCCTAAACTGTGCCCTGTGCGTTAGATAGGCTAAATGGGCCTAGGGTTAACTAAAAACGAACCGGCCTAATAAAAATAAACCTAAACTAAAAAATAAACCGATCGGCCAGCCGGTTTTTCTAATAAAAACATACCCCTTCGGGGGCTTCTAATCATAACCCTAGATCTAGGATCGAACGGTGGAGGGATGCTTGGGGCTTACGGACTCGACGGGCGGGCGGCGGCGAGAGTGCTCCGAGGCGTCCGGACATCGGCGAGCTCCGCGAGTCGTCGGGAGACGGCACGAGCACGGGAGGGTTCGGTGGTGTTGGGGAGGGTCGGGTGGACCAGTGGTGGCGCCGGGCGACTTTGGCGGGGAGGGGTTCGGTGCTCGGTGAGCTCGGGAGGAGAGGGAAAGGGGTCCGCGTCGCTAGGGGGGAATGGGGTGAGAGCCTCGGCTTTATAGCCTCGGGGTTGGGCTCGCCTCGGAAGGGCATCGGGCGTCGGGGATCCCGGATCCTTCGGGATCCGGTGGATCTCCGGCGAGTGGCATGGCGTGGGCGAGGGGGAAGAAGACGGGGCCGGGCCCACGAGTCAGTGAGATAGAGAGGGGGAGGGTTCGGGCGGTCGATCAAGCACGGGGTTTCAGCGGGGGGCTCGGGTGGCGGCTGGCTGGCTGTTGGCCTAGTGGGCGGCTCGGCTTGGGCCCAGCTGGGATGAGGGGTGAGGTGGGCTGGCTGGGCTGGGTGGCTCGGGTGGCGCGCCTGGGTTTTTCTTTATTTTTTAATTAAAACGAAAACAAAAATAAAACCTAAACTATAAATATTTTATATAGGGTATATATATACCAAAATGATCGGGGAATATTCCTTTCATTTGAACATTTTTCCAAAGTCAAAATCCAAACTTCATAAAAATCTATTTTTTCAAATTCAAATAAAATTTCAGATTTGAATCCAAATCTTTTGGCATTGTTTCCTCCGATATTTTTGGAGTGTCATGTTTGCTCCTCTCATACTTTTGATCAAGTATTTATCGTGCCTAGTTTTTGAATTGTTTCCCACATGCCAAAGTTTGAAATTCAAATTCAAAACTCAACTTGCTCAAACTTCAAATGGCATTCAAATTCAAACAGATGCATAGGATGCTTAGCTATAATTGTAAAACATTCCAAATAGGAAAATTTGGGATGTTACAAACCTACCACCTTAAGATGAATCTCGCCCTCGAGATTCGGGTTGGCTAGCAATAGGTGCGGATGGTCTCGACGAAGATCTTCTTCGCGTCTGTGTGGCTTCTTCCTCGGTGTGGTGACTCCACAAGACCTTGCAAAACTTGATGACTTTGCTGCGGGTGACTCGCTTGCAGTCTCGAGAATACGGACGGGTTTCTCCTTGTAAGTCAAATCACCGCAAGCTGTATGGCCTCTAGGGCCTTTGTGTCTCTCAACGGAACATCGCCATGTCGGCATGGCACTTCTTTAAGCGAGAAACGTGGAAAACATCATGAACTCCGGACAATCCTTCCGCAATTCCAACTTGTATGCAACTTCTCCACGACGCTCGAGGATTTTGTAGGGGCCAATGAATCGGGTGCTAACTTTCCTTGACTCCAAACCTCTTGATTCCACGAAGTGAGACACACGAAGATATGCTCGGTCTCCCACTTCGTAAGTCACTTCCTTGCGCTTCTTGTCGGCATAACTCTTCTGTCTCGATTGTGCTATCGTGAGCCTGTCTCAATCAGCTTGACTTTCTTCGAATCCTTGATAAGATCGGAACCGAAAAGTGATCGATCTCCAACACTATCCCACAAAGAATGGTGTTCGCACCTCCTTCCGTGATAGAGCTTCGAAAGGGCCATCTTCAAACTGGATTGATAACTGTTGTTGTACGAGAACTCTGCGTACGGCAAATTATCATCCCAGCTAGACCCATAGTCTAGCACACAAGCTCTCAACATGTCCTCTAGAATCTGATTGACTCTCTCGGTCCGTCCATCCGTCGTGGATGAAAAGCTGTCATCAATTCCAGCCTCGCACTCCAAAGTTTCATGCAATTGCTTCCAAAACTTTGAGGTAAACTGCGTTCCTCTATCCGACACGATTTTCCTCGGAACTCCATGCAGATATACGATCCTGGTCATGTATATCTTGGTCAACTTGGCACTGGTATAGGTAGTCTTCACGGAATGAAGTGAGCTACCTTAGTCAAACGATCAACCACTACCCAGATAGAATCATAACCTGAACGGGTCTGGGTAATCTGTGATGAAATCCATACCAAGTTTCTCCCATTTCCAATCGGGAATCGGCAAAGGTTGAAGTAACCTGCTGGCTTCGATGTTCTGCCTTTACACGTTGGCAAACATCGCATATCGCTACATACTCGGCAATGTCCTTCTTCATACCGTCCACCGAAACTTTGCTTCAAATCCAGTACATCTTGGTGTTGCCGGGTGAATCGAGTACGGTGAATCATGAGCTCCTCAAGAATTAGCTTCTCGAGCTCGGAATCATTGGGCACATAAATACGATCCTCAAACCATATAGTTCCGTGTTCATCCTTACGGAATCCTTTAGCTTTTCCTTCCTCCATCTTTTGCTTTATCTCATCGATTTCCTTGTCCGACTTACGGCTTCACGAATCCTTTCGGTCAAGGTGGACTGAACTTCCAGAGTTGCAACAAATCCTTTCGAACTATCTCCATCGGAGATCTCGAGGTCATCGACCAACTCCCGGGTAATCCTCCGTGGTAAGAGTATTCACATAACTCTTACGGCTCAAAGCATCTGCTACAACATTGGCCTTACGGGGTGGTAATGCAATCTCATGTCGTAGTCCTTTATCAACTCTAGCCATCTCTCTCGCTCGAGGTTCAATTCCTTCTGCGTGAAAATATATTTCAAACTCTTGTGATCTGTATAGACATCACAACGATTTCCGATGAGGAAATGTCTCTGTGTCTTGAGTGCATGCACTACTACTGCTAACTCCAAATCATGCGTGGCATAATTCATCTCATGAGGCCGAGCTGTCCGGAGGCATAAGCTACAACCTTACCTTCCTGCATCAATACTCCTCCGAGTCCTTGACGAGAAGCGTCAATAAACCTGGTATTCCTTGTGTATGTCCGCAAAATCAACACTGGGCTGTGACCAACCGTTTCTTCAATTCCTGAAAACTGGCTTCACATTCATCGGTCCAAACATACTTGGCTTCCTTCTTCAACAACTCAGTCATGGGCTTGGCAATCTTTGAGAAGTTCTCAATGAACCTCCGATAATATCCTCGCGAGTCCGAGAAAATCATGGATCTCCTTGATCGAGGTGGGTGATTGCCAATCGGTGACTGATTCAACCTTGGCGGATCAACTGCTATTCCTTCTCCTGAAATAACATGTCCGAGGAATCCAACTTCCTTCAACCAAAATTCACATTTGCTGAATTTGGCATACAACTGATGTTCTCAAGTTTCTCCGTAACTAGACGCAAATGTTCCTTATGCTCTTCCTCGCTCTTGGAGAATATCAATATGTCATCGATGAACACCACGACAAACTTGTCCAAATACTCCATGAACACCTTGTTCATCAAATTCATGAAGTATGCAGGAGCATTAGTCAATCCAAATGACATGACGGTATACTCAGATAAACCATACCGTGGTGAATGCTGTTTTGGGTATATCCTTTTCACGAATTTTCAACTGGTGATACCCTGATCGAAGATCGATCTTAGAGAATACCTTGGCTCCAACAAGCTGATCAAACAAGTCATTGATCATCGGCAGAGGGTACTTGTTCTTGATGGTCACTTCGTTCAATGCACGATAATCCACAACCATCCTCAAGCTTCCATCCTTCTTCTCTACCAAAAGCACTGGGGCTCCCCAAGGTGATGAGCTTGGACGAATATATCCTTTCTCCAATAACTCATTTATTTGATCCTTGATCTCTTTCAACTCATTCGGTGGCATCCGATAAGGTCTCTTGGATATTGGGGCTGTGCCGGGCAATAGTTCAATCAGAAATTCAATGTCCCTGTCCGGTGGCATTCCTGGTAATTCCTCCGGAACACATCGGGAAATTCTTGCACCATCGGCACTTCCTCTGAACAACTCCCGTGAGGGAATGCACTGATTCTTCATCCGGCTGTGCTGGCTACATACTTGATCCTCTTCGCTCCGGGTGGTGAGCAGAATAGACTTTCGGCACATCAATGTTCCTTCATACTTTGACAACTAATCCATGCCTAGGATTACATCCAAGGTCTGAGTTTCCAACACTATGAGTTCTACGGGAAATTTGTGGTTCCCGATGTTGAGGTTTGCAGGACAGCTTAATCCTGCCATCATTTCTCCTCCTGCGGAGCTGACGCGGAGGGGGCTTCTAAGGGTTCTAGTGCATAATCCGTACTTATCCACAACTACCCTTGATATGAATGAATGCGTTGCACCAGAATCAAAGAGAACCAAAACTGAACGTGAATTCAATAAAACTTACCAACCACGATTGTTCGGCTGATCATAGACGTCCTCCACGCCGATATGGTTCACTTGAGCACGAGGGAACGGATTAGGCTTCTTCACTGAGCCTCCATTGCCATTCCTGCTCTCCGCTTGGCCTCCGGCAGTCGTGGCGAGTGCCCCTGTCTTTCCGCACTTGAAGCGGTGATGTGGCTCAGATCCTTCGGAGCCGGGCAGAACGGTGCTGATTGCCATTACCATTGCCATTGCCATGGCCTGACTTGTTGTCTGGCTGCGGTTGTTTCCATTTCCACCATGGTTATGACCTCCATGGTTATGATGGGTGTGCCCTCCCGAGTACGGTGCATAGCGGGCTTCGCCGAGCTCCCGAGTTGTGCTTCCCCTGGCTGTACTTCCGCTATGGCTTTCTATCTGCTGCTGCTTGCCTTCCGGGATGGTGGCCTTGTCTACCAGCTCCGGTAGTTGTTGAAAGTAGCCACAATAAGCTGCATGCTCAATTCATCATTGAGTCCTCAAGGAACTTCTCCCGCTTGGCGGCATCGTGGCCACATCATCGGGGCATAGCGAGCAAGCTTGCTGAATTCCTCCACGCATCGTGCCACAAGACGATTTCCTGGCGAAGTTGCGGAACTCACGCTTCTTGCACTCATGGCTCCAGATGAGACATGAGCAAAGTCGAAGGCCTGCTGGAATTGATCCCAAGTGATGCCACCCAAGGAAAAGTGGCGGTGTAATTCTCCCACCAAGAAGCTGCAGGTCCATCCGGTTGATGCGCTGCAAAGCGCACCTTCTCAAAGATCGGTGCATCCAACGGTGACTAGCTCTCTTCCAATCTTATGGAGCGTTATCATCACCACAATCGCTCAAGTGCTACTAGAGAACATGGCGGATTCAACCTCGAAATCGAGTCAAGTTGTCCACAGTGGGTGGTGGTGGGGGGTGGATTGTTGGCGGTGTTGTTCGATTCTCAATCAGAGCTGCATCGATGCATTTCGCTTTGGAGCAGCTGGGTGAGCTCGGCGGGAAACCAAAGGTCACGCCTCGGAGGCATCCGTGTTTTTGGAGTGGGTGAGAAGATTAGAATAGAACAATGGTCTATGAGAATAACACTACCCATATGAATGCACAATCATAACACACCAAACATTTATTCATTCCACTCAAACATGGTTCAAACTCGATTACAAAAGCTCAAGACTAATCAAGGAAAAACATCGCCTAAC
>JAHIAM010002900.1:0-31918 GCA_021605205.1 Aegilops longissima
TCGTCTGATCGACCAAAGAACCGCCGACAATTCATCAATCCAGCGCCTTCGCTCTTGTGCAGCTTTGTCAAAGTATTTGTCCTCGGGCCTCGCAATACTTCACATTGCCCTCTCCCTTTGGCCGTTGCTCGTGGGTGTGCCGCAGGCGAAACAAACCTTCTTGCCGAGGTCTTGGATGTATTGCATGAAGGTGTGGCCAATGAACGCATCTTGTTGTCGATGATGACTCTATTTGGCACACCAAAGCGGCACTAGCCCTTGAAGAACTTGATGGCTGGCTGTGATGTCACCTTCCTCCTGCCTCCACCTCCGGCCACTTTGTGAACTTGTCGATTACAGCGTACAAGTACTCAAAGCCCTCGACGATCTTGAGGGAAAGGGCCCAAGATGTCGAGCCCCAGGACCGAGAATGGCCAGGAAGAGGAATTGTTTGAAGGGCTTGAGCTGGTTGATGAAGCTTCTTGAATGGGCCGACACACTTCACACTTGGTTACTAGTGTCGTTGCATCTTGGAGGCGATGGGCCAAAAAAACCCTCTGGAGCGCCTTGCGGCAAGGGCCCTCGACCCTATGTAGGAGCCACATATGCCTCCGTGTATCTCCGCCAACAGCTCCAGTCCTTCCTCCCGGGAATGCACTTCAATTTCACACCGTTCGGTCTCTTCACATGCAGGGGCGTCATCGATGAACGATACATAGCGAGAAACGACGAGCTACTTTCTCCGCTTCTTCCGCTCCTCGAGAAGCTCCCTGTTTGGAGGAATCGGACGGTATGCTATGCCCATGCCGGAGCACGGTGCTCGGCGGCAGGACCAAAGGCATTTCTTACGCCATGGGGGCGGTGTCTCTCGTCCGGGGCTTGGCGGCCTGCGGAGTCGATCGCTCCTCGGCGGGCTCGAATCCGCAACACCCTTGCGGCGCCCCGAAGAGTCGGCGGGAAAGTACTTGCGGGGCCTGATTTCCTCTGTTTGTTACTGCTCTGTTGATGGTTCGATGGATGGTTGAGTTAACGAAGCAAAAAGTACACTGGTTCCATAGGTAGCTTAGATACAGCAGCGCTTTGTGAGGTGTCGGCGATGTCGTTCTCCGCTCGAGGCGCGCGCTCGCTTGTATACCGTCAAAGCGCTCCTCAACTTCCTCACCTCGTAGGCCTCCATTAACGGGCTCTGATAATCTTTGTTGACTTGTCTGACGACAAGCTGCGAATCACCCCTGACGATGAGCTTTTTAACCCCGAGTTCTGTTGTGATCCTGAGACCGGCAAGCAACCCCTCATATTCGTCAGTGTTGTTTGTGGACATCTCCCTGGGAAAGTGCATCTGGATCACATACTTGAGGTGCTCTCCGGTGGGTGCAGCAAGCAGCACACCAACACGGCGCCTTGCGGCGAGAAAGCCCGTCAAAGTACATGATCCGATCGCAACTTGCTTCCTTGCACAGGAGAGTGGTCTCTGGATTTCTTGCTCTTGCCGGTGGAGCTACGTCGTCTCAACGTATCTATAATTTTATTGCTCCATCCTACTTTATCTACTGTTTTGGACTATATTGGGCTTTATTTGCCACTTTTCTATTATTTTGGGACTAACCTATTAACGGAGGCCCATCCCGAATTTTGTTTTTGCCTTTTTCGGTGTTTGAAAAGCAGAATATCAAGCGAGTCCAAGCGGAATGAAACCTTGAAATGTGATTTTCTCACGAGCGTGATCCAGGAGACTTGGACCCTATGCCAAGGAACAACGGAGGCGATCACGAGGTGGCCCCCTAGGTGCGCCCCACGCCTCGTGGGCCCCTGTTGCTCCACCGGCGTACTCCTTCCTCCTATATATACCTCGTACCCCCAAGCGATCGAGCAGGGCCAAAACCTAATTCCACCGCGCAACTTCCTGTATCCACGAGATCCCATCTTGGGGCCTGTTAGGAGCTCCGCATGGGAAGGGCATCCACCACGGAGGCTTCTACATCAACACCATAGCCTCTCCGGTGAAGTGTGAGTATTTTACTTCAGACCTTCGGGTCCATAGCTAGTAGCTAGATGGCTTCTTCTCTCTTTTTGGATCTCAATACAATGTTCTCCCCCGCTCTCGTGGAGATCTATTCGATGTAATCTTCTTTTTGCGGTGTGTTTGTTGAGACCTATGAATTGTGGGTTTATGATCCAACTTATCTATGAATAATATTTGAATCTTCTCTGAATTCTTTTATGTATGATTGAGTTATCTTTGCAAGTCTCTTCGAATTATCCGTTTGGTTTGGCCAACTAGATTGGCAGTTCTTGCAATGGGAGAAGTGCATGGCTTTGGGTTCAATCTTGCGGTGTCCTTACCCAGTGACATAAAGGGTTGCAAGGCACGTATTGTATTGTTGCCATCAAGGATAACAAGATGGGGTATTTATCATATTGCATGAATTTATTCCTCTACATCATGTCATCTTGCTTAAGGCGTTACTCTGTTTTAACTTAATACTCTAGATGCATCTTTGGAGGCGGTCGATGAGTGGAGTAATAGTAGTAGATCAGAATCGTTTACAGCCGGTGTACTAGAGTAGGGGTACCCTAGTATCCCGAACTTCGTGCCGCAGACGATTCTGACTTCCAAATGGCGAGGGCTGGCCTAGTGACCGCCAAGATCCTCAGCGGCTCCTTTTGGAGCCAATCAAGAACAAAGTACTCAAGGCCCCGGCAAGAGGAGCTTGCCGGGAAGGCCACTCAAGGCACGAAGGAAACAAGGCCCCGGCAAGAGGAGCTTGCCGGAAGGCTGGCGGCGACAAGCTCCAGCGCGACAAGGATTCAGCAGCGGCAAGATACTTGCAGCGGCGCAACTTCTCTTCATCTCCGCTCAGCTCATCCGTAGCGATGTCGCCGTGGGGCTATTCCGAACGCAGCGTGTCAAGGGCTGTGCAGCAATGAGGAGCAGCGATAGCGGCGGTGACAAGCCACCATCGTGGCAGCGGAGCGCGCCAGCGGTCCCTATTGCACTTTTCAGGAGCGAGGGCGGGCATTTATTACTCTTGTCCCTTGCCGTCGAGTTAGGTATAGATCCTTGTACCTTTGTACCAAAGCGGTGTACCAACCATTATTTTCCTATTTTGCCCTTGTCTACTTGCCACTGTGGTGACCCTTGAGCCTATAAAAGGAGGCCCATGTGCAGCGTAAAAGGGTTGGCTCCGGTTCAGTTCATTCGACTCATTGAGACCACACTCACTCTGGCTGGGTTACTGTAGCTCCCATTGCTCCCTAGCAAGAATACAATCAACCAAGCAGCAGTAGGGTATTATCTCTCCGGAGAGCTCGAAGCTGGGTAAATCTGCTTTCGTGTGCATAGCCTCGATCTGCTCTTTGTGCAATCTCGCCCCCTCCGAACCACAAGGGACTCGGTCCCATAGGTGTTAAATGGGTCACGATCGATTTCCCAGGCAGTTTGATCTACTTGTCTCGGACGTGATGCCTATATACATGATCATACCTAGATATACTCATAACTATGCTCAATTCATCAATTGCTCAACAGTAATTTGTTCACCCAAGTAGAATACTTATGCTCTTGAGAGA
Organism: Aegilops longissima; assembly: GCA_021605205.1. Taxonomy (NCBI): domain Eukaryota; kingdom Viridiplantae; phylum Streptophyta; class Magnoliopsida; order Poales; family Poaceae; genus Aegilops; species Aegilops longissima. The sequence continues at coordinate 3,550 of JAHIAM010002900.1, forward strand.
AGCCACTAGTGAAACCTATGGCCCCGGGTCTATTCTCATCATATCAATCTCCATCACTTTTATACTTGTTTTGTTTTACTTTGCTTTTACTTTTCACTTTGCATCTATATACCAAAAATACCAAAAATATTATCTCTATCGGATCTCACTCTAAGTAAGTGACCGTGAAGGGATTGACAACCCCTAATCGCGTTGGTTGCGAGTAGCTATCGTTTTGTGCAGGTCACGAGGGACTTGTGCGTGGCCTCCTCTTGGATTGATACCTTGGTTCTCAAAACTGGGGAAATACTTACGCTAGTGTGTTGCATCATCCTCTCCTCTTTGGGAAAACCAGCATAAGCTCAAGGCGTAGCAAGAAGGATTTCTGGCGCCGTTGCGGGGAGTCTCATAAAGTCAACATACCAAGTACCCATCACAATCCCTATCTCTCGCATTACATTATTTGCCATTTGCCTCTCGTTTTCCTCTCCCCCACTTCACCCTTGCCGTTTTATTCGCCCTCTCTTTCCCAATCTCCTCCTCTCTTTCCGTTGCCTTTTCCTCGTCCGTTTGTTTGCTCGTGTGTTGGATTGCTTGTTGTCGCGATGGCTCAAGATGCTACCAAATTGTGTGACTTCACCAATACCAATAATAATGATTTCCTTAGCACTCCGATTGCTCCTCTTGCCAATACTGAATCTTGTGAAATCAATCTGCTTTGTTGAATCTTGTTATGAAAGATCAATTAGCGGCCTTCCTAGTGAAGATGCGCTACTCATCTGAATAACCGTTGATTTATGTGATATGCAAAAGAAAAAAGATGTCGATAATGATGTCGTTAAATTGAAGGTATTTCCTTTTTAAGCTTAGAGATCGTGCTAAAGCGTGGTTTTCATCCTTGCCTAAAAATAGTATTGATTCTTGGAACAAGTGCAAAGATGCTTTTATCTCTAAGTATTTTCCTCCGCTAAGATTATCTCTCTTAGGAGCGATATTATGAATTTTAAGCAACTTGATCATGAACATGTTGCACAAGCTTGGGAGAGAATGAAATTAATGATACTTAATTGTCCTACTCATGGTTTGAACTTGTGGATGATTATACAAAAAATTTATGCCAGATTGAATTTTGCTTCTAGAAATCTTTTAGATTCGGCCGCTGGAGGAACTTTTATGGAAATCACTTTAGGAGATGCTACTAAACTCCTAGATAATATTATGGTTAATTATTCTCAATGGCATACCGAAAGATCTACTAATAAAAAATTGCATGCGATAGAAGAAATCAATGTTTTGAGTGGAAAGATGGATGAACTTATGAAATTATTTGCTACTAAGAGTGTTTCTTGATCCTAATGATATGCCTTTGTCTACCTTGATTGAGAATAATAATGAATCTATGGATGTGAATTTTGTTGGTAGGAATAATTTTGGTAACAACGTGTATAGAGAATTTTAATCCTAGGCCTTATCCTAGTAATCCTTCTAATAATTATGGAAATTCCTACAACAACTCTTATGGAAATTTTAATAAGATGCCCTCTGAATTTGAGAATAGTGTTAAAGATTTTATGAATTCACAAAAGAATTTTAATGCTTTGCTTGAAAGAAATTGCTTAAAGTTGATGACTTGGCTAGGAGCGTTGATAGAATTTCTCTTGAGGTTGATTCTTTAAAGCTTAGATATATTCCTCCTAAGCATGATATCAATGAGTCTCTCAAATCTATGAGAATTTCCATTGATGAGTGCAAAGAAAGAACCGCTAGGATCGTGCTTCCAAAGATGCCTTTATTAAGCGTGTTCTTCTAATTCCTATGAAAATCAAGATGAAGATCTAAAAGTTATTGATGTGTCCCTATTAAATCTTTGTTTTGCAATATGAATCTTGATAAAACTGAATATGATCTTCCTTTACCTAGAAGGCGTTCTAAGAATTGGAGTTTTAGATCTTGATGATGAAATTGATAAAGTGGGATTGAAATAAATAAAAATCTAGATGTTGCTAAACCCACTATATTGGATCTCAAAGAATTTAATTATGAAAATTGCTCTTTAATTGATTGTATTTCCTTGTTGCAATCCATGCTAAATTCTCCTCATGCTTATAGCCAAAATAAGGCCTTTACCGAACACATTGTTGATGCCTTGATGCAATCTTATGAAGAAAAACTTGAGTTGAAAGTTTCTATCCCTAGGAAACTCTATGATGGTGGGAACCTACTATCAAAATTAAAATTAAATATCATGAGTTTAATGCTTTGTGTGATTTGGGTGCTAGTGTCTCTACTATTCCCAAAACTTTGTGTGATTTGCTAGATTCCGTGACTTTGATGATTGCTCTCTAAACTTGCATCTTGCAGATTCCACTATTAAAAAGCCTATGGGAAGAATTAATGATGTTCTTATTGTTGCAAATAGGAATTATGTGCCCGTAGATTTTATCGTTCTTGATATAGATTGCAATCCTTCATGTCCTATTATTCTTGGTAGACCTTTCCTTAGAGCGATTGGTGCAATTATTGATATGAAGGAAGGAATATTAGATTCAATTTCCCTTAAAGAAGGGCATGGAACACTTCCTAGAAAGAAAATAAAATTATCATATGAATCTATTATGAGAGCCAATTATGGATTGCCTACCAAAGATGGCAATACCTAGATCTATCCTTGCTTTTATGCCTAGCTAGAGGCGTTAAGCGATAGCGCTTGTTGGGAGGCAACCCAATTTTATTTTTGTTTTTGTTTTTGCTTCTGTTTAGGAATAAATAATCCATCTAGCCTCTGTTTAGATGTGGTTTTATGTTTTAATTAGTGTTTGTGCCAAGTTAAACCTATTGGATCTTCTTGGATGATAGTTATTTGATCTTGCTGTAATTTCCAGAAACTTTGCGCTCAGTGCGAATTGTTAAAAATCACCAGAACGTGATAAAATACTGATTCAATTGATGCTGATCAATAAACAAATTGTCCAGGTTTCTAATTTTGGTAGAATTTTTGAGTTCAGAAGTTTGCGTTAGTTACAGATTACTACAGACTGTTCTGTTTTGACAGATTCTGTTTTGCGTGTGTTGTTTGCTTATTTTGATGAATCTATGGCTAGTAAAATAGTTTATGATCCATAGAAGTTGGAATACAGTAGGTTTAACACCAATATAAATAAATAATGAGTTCATTACAGTACCTTAAAGTAGTCTTTTGTTTTCTTTCTCTAGCAGACTCACGAGATTTCTATTGAGTTTTGTGTTGTGAAGTTTTCAAGTTTTGGGTAAATTCTTTTGATGGATTATGGAACAAGGGTGGCAAGAGCCTAAGCTTGGGGATGCCCATGGAACCCCAAGATAATCCAAGGACACCAAAAGTCAAAGCTTGGGGATGCCCGGAAGGCATCCCTCTTTAAATCCACTTCCATCGGTAATTTACTTGGAGCTATATTTTATTCACCACATGATAAGTGTTTTGCTTGGAGCATCTTGTATTATTTGTGTCTTTTCTTGTTAGTTTACCACAATCATCCTTGCTGTACACACCTTTTGGAGAGCCATACATGAATTGGAATTTGATAGAATACTCTATGTGCTTCACTTATATCTTTTGAGCTTGATAGTTTTGCTCATAGTGCTTCACTTATATCTTTTGAGCGTGATAATTTTTGCTCTAGTGCTTCACTTAGATCTTTTAGAGCACGGTGGTGGATTTGTTTTAAAGAAACTTGATCTCTCATGCTTCACTTAGATTATTTTGAGAGTCGTTAATAGCATGGTAATTTGCTTAATGTTAATATACTTGGTATTCAAGATATGTGAAACTTTCTTTTGAGTGCATTGAATACTAAGATAAGTTTGATTCTTGATAATTGTTTTGAGATATGGAGATAGTGATATTAGAGTCATGCTAGTTGAGTAGTTGTGAATTTAAAGAATACTTGTGTTGAAGTTTGTGATTCCTGTAGCATGCATTATGGTGAACCGTTATGTGATGAACTCGGAGCATGATTTATTTATTGATTGTCTTCCTTATGAGTGGCGGTCGGGGAATGACGATGGTCTTTCCTACCAATCTATCCCCTAGGAGCATCGCGTAATACTTTGCTTTGATAACTTCTAGATTTTTGCAATAAGTATATGAGTTCTTTATGACTAATGTTGAGTCCATGGATTATCGCACTTTTCCTATCCTTCCACCATTGCTAGCCTCTCTAATACCGCGCACTCTTCGCGGTATCATACACCCACCATATACCTTCCTCAAAACAGCCACCATACCTACCTATCATGGCATTTCCATAGCCATTCGAGATATATTGCCATGCAACTTTCCATCGTTCCGTTTATTATGACCGCTCCATCATTGTCATATTGCTAGCATGATCATGTAGTTGACATCGTATTTGTGGCAAAGCCACCGTTCATAATTCTTTCATACATGTCACTCATGTTTCATTGCATATCCGGTACATCGCGGAGGCATTCATATAGAGTCATATTTTGTTCTAAGTATCGAGTTGTAATTTTTGAGTTGTAAGAAAAATAAAAGTGTGATGATCATCATTATTAGAGCATTGTCCCAAGTGAGGAAAGGATGATGGAGATTATGATTCCCCCACAAGTCGGGATGAGACTCCGGACGAAAAATAAAATAAATAAAGAAAAGAGGCCAAAAAAAGAAAAGGCCCAAATAAAAAAATGAGAGAAAAAGAGAGAAGGGACAATGTTACTATCCTTTTACCACACTTGTGCTTCAAAGTAGCACCTTGATCTTCATGATAGAGAGTCTCTCATTTTGTCACTTTCATTTACTAGTGGGATTTTTCATTATAGAACTTGGCTTGTATATTCCAATGATGGGCTTCCTCAAATGCCCTAGGTCTTCATGAGCAAGCGAGTTGGATGCACACCCACTTAGTTTCTTTTGTTGAGCTTTCATATACTTATAGCTCTAGTGCATCCGTTGCATGGCAATCCCTACTCACTCACATTGATATCTATTGATGGGCATCTCCATAGCCCGTTGATCGCCTAGTTGATGTGAGACTATCTTCCCTCTTTTGTCTTCTCCACAACCACCATTCTATTCCATATATAGTGCTATATCCATGGCTCACGCTCATGTATTGCGTGAAGATTGAAAAAGTTTTGAAAATGTTAAAGTATGAAACAATTGCTTGGCTTGTCATCGGGGTTGTGCATGATTTAAATATTTTGTGTGGGAAGATGGAGCATAGCCAGACCTATATGATTTTGTAGGGATAACTTTCTTTGGCCATGTTATTTTGTGAAGACATAATTTCTTAGTTAGTATGCTTGAAGTATTATTATTTTTATGTCAATATGAACTTTTGTCTTGAATCTTTGGATCTGAATATTCATACCATGATTAAGAAGATTTACATTGAAATTATGCCAAAGTATCCTCCGCATCAAAATTTTCTTTTATCATTTACCTACTAGAGACGAGCAGGAATTAAGCTTGGGGATGCGATCGTCTCAACGTATCTATAATTTTGATTGCTCCATGCTACTTTATCTACTTGTTTTGGACTATATTGGGCTTTATTTTCCACTTTTATATTATTTTTGGGACTAACCTATTAACGGAGGCCCAGCCGAAATTGCTGTTTTTGCCTTTTTGGTGTTTGAAGAAGCAGAATATCAAACGAGTCAAGCGGAATGAAACCTTGAAGCGTGATTTTCTCACGAACATGATCCGGAGACTTGGACCCTCGCCAAGAAACAGGAGGCGGTCACGAGGTGGTGGGCGCCCCAGGCGCGCCCCTGCCTCATGGGCCCCTGTTGCTCCACCGGCGTACTCCTTCCTCCTATATACCTCGTACCCCAAGCGATCGAGCAGGGCCAAAACCTAATTCCACCGCAACTTCCTGTATCCACGAGATCCCATCTTGGGGCCTGTTAGGAGCTCCGCGGAGGGCATCCACCACGGAGGCTTCTACATCAACACCATAGCCTCTCCGATGAAGTGTGAGTAGTTTACTTCAGACCTTGGGTCCATAGCTAGTAGCTAGATGGCTTCTTCTCTCTTTTGGATCTCAATACAATGTTCTCCCCTCTCTCGTGGAGATCTATTCGATGTAATCTTCTTTTTGCGGTGTGTTTGTTGAGATCGATGAATTGTGGGTTTATGATCCAGCTTATCTATGAATAATATTTGAATCTTCTCTGAATTCTTTTATGTATGATTGAGTTATCTTTGCAAGTCTTTTCGAATTATCCGTTTGGTTTGGCCAACTAGATTGGTAGTTCTTGCAATGGGAGAAGTGCATAGCTTTGGGTTCAATCTTGCGGTGTCCTTACCCGATGTGAAAGGGTTGCAAAGGCACGTATTGTATTGTTGCCATCGAGGATAACAAGATGTGGTATTTATCATATTGCATGAATTTATTCCTCTACATCATGTCATCTTGCTTAAGGCGTTACTCTGTTTTTAACTTAATACTCTAGATGCATCTTTGGATAGCGGTCGATGAGTGGAGTAATAGTAGTAGATGTAGAATCGTTTGGTCTACTTGTCTCGGACGTGATGCCTATATACATGATCATACCTAGATATACTCATAACTATGCTCAATTCATCAATTGCTCAACGTAATTTGTTCACCCACCATAGAATACTTATGCTCTTGAGAGAAGCCACTAGTGAAACCTATGGCCCTGGGTCTATTCTCATCATATCAATCTCCATCACTTTTATACTTGCTTTGTTTTTACTTTGCTTTTTACTTTTCACTTTGCATCTATATACCAAAATACCAAAATATTATCTCTATCAGATCTCACTCTCGTAAGTGAACATGAAGGATTGACAACCCCTAATCGCGTTGGTTGCGAGTAGCTATCGTTTTGTGAAGATCACGAGGGACTTGTCGTGGCCTCCTCTTGGATTGATACCTTGGTTCTCAAAAGCGGGGAAATACTTACGCTACTCTGCTGCATCATCCTCTCCTCTTGGGAAAACCAACGCTAGCTCAAGGCGTAGCAAGCTCTCATGCGTCCTCGGCGGTAACACAACACTTTCGAAAGCGCGCTTTCGAGTGGGTGCGAGAGGTCTTGCGGTCTTCTTCTTCCCTCCACAGGGCTTCGGTGGCGGGGAGTAAGTATGGCGGCGGCATTCTTTGCAGCTGCTTTCCGGTAGAGTAGGTCGGTAGCAGATCAATCGTCCTTCTTGTCGCGAGGAGCAGTGATGATGGTCATTGGCGAGGCATCTTCAACATGTTGTAGGTGTAGTGGGGACGCCGCCATGAACAGCTAGTGCGGGCGGGGATCTGCTACATCGAAGACAATCCTCTCGAATCTGTAGTTCAACTCGCCCCCAAACGTCACAAGCAACATGACCTTCCCCTTCGGCTGGCTCCTTCCCGGGTTGACCCCTTGAAACGTGCCCGTCTCCTCGAGGTCTCCATGAGGAATTTGCAGCATTTTGATCACAACAGGCGAGATCAGGTTTAGACCGGCCCCGTCGTCAACCAACATCTTGTTCACCTTGAGGTTGCGTATCGTTGGCGAGACCAACAACGGCAAACACCCGACCGCAGTTGTGCGATCAGGGTGGTCCTCAGTGTCAAAGATGATGGGCGTCTTTGGACCACTTGGTGACCACGGCGTCAAGCGTTGGCTCTGCTGCTGTAATCTCACGCACCTTTGCTTGAGCTGGCGGTGGGAAGTATCTGGCGGCGCCACCATCGGCCACATGGCCTCCGTAGCCTTTTGAAACTCATGCTCGCCGGACTTCGTCGTCCTCGTCATGATCGTTGTCTTCACCGCTTCTTATCGCGGCCCCGGCGGCCTCTCTTGCTGGTTATCCTTACCGCGTCGGCCTCCTTGGCCACCATGCTTCTTGCTGGATCCTTGGCACCATCTTGACCCTTCTCCTTGTCCCACCTCTCATACTCGGCCTTTTGCTTCTCGGACAAGCAGCTTTCGACTTGTCGGCAGTTCAGGAGGTCATGACCCTTGGTGCGGTGGATCTTGCGATCTTGCTTGTTGGAGCCTCGGCTTGTCGGCGGCCGCCAAGGCCGACAAGCGGCGCGCCAGCAATCTCTGGCGGGGTAAATCGCCTTGGCCTTCTTGGCAGCGCCGGTGTCGTCGGATCCCTCGGCGGCAAGCCGCGGCCTGCCCTTGCGTTTCTGTTGCGGCGTAACCCTTCTTCGTCGGGCGGTGGTGTCTTCATCCGTGAAGTCGGTTTCAGCGCGGCGTCCTTGCCGGTACTTCCTCCCTCTTCAGCTCAGGCGCTTTTGTCGGCGAACATAAAGCTTCGGCCACATCTTTAACCTTGTTCGTCATGACTCCTCACACATCTTGCGGTTGCATACATTACGATGGAACACGCTGATCATGGCGGCGGGGTGAACATCTGGGATGTTGTATTGCATCCGGCGAACCTCTGTATGTACTTGCGCGAGTTTTCACCTTCCTTACACGGGAATGATGTGCAAATCACTTGCACGGCCATTAGCTTGGTGGCCTCGGTGAAGGCACCAGCGAACTCATGACACATATCGACCAGAAGAAATGGAATCCGCAAGCAAGTGCACAACCAAGACATGACATTGGGCTTCAGGGCCAACGGGAAGTAATTGGCAAGCACCTTATCGTCACGAGCTCCAGCCGCTTGCATCGCGATGGTGTAGATGCCGAGGAACTCCGATGGGTGGGTCTTGTCGTTGTACTTCTCGCCGACGTCGGGCTTGAATGTGCGGTGGGACGACCACTGGAACTGCCGCAGCTCACGGGTAAAGGCTGGGCAACCCACCTCGTAAGGTAGGCCACCGGGGCCTCCCAGTGATGGGTGGTCCATAGAGGTCCCCGCCCGCCTATCTAACTGGTGGCGTGTATCACGCCGGCGCTCAATGGTGGTTCGAGCGTCTTCATGGGCTCACTCGAAGAACTTGCCGCTGGTCGCGGTGGAGTACGTGGGTCGAATGGCGCTATGGAGCGTTATCACAAGCGTCATCCGACGGATCGACACCCGTGGTGGCTGGCGTGGAGAGGAGAAGTGCTGCCGTGGCAGCGGCGCCTCGGCCCCTCCACCGCTGGCGTGCGGTGGCTCGACGGCGTCGGCTGAGGCCCGCTGGCCGTGGCTCGTCTTTGTTGGCGACACCGGCGAGGCTCCGGATGGTGGCCCTCCACTCACCGAGCTTTTGCGGCGGGAGGGAAGTCGAGGAGCAGCTGGCGTGCCAAAGCTTACGCTGGCGTGGGTGGCGGAAAGCTGCATGGACCATAACGCGCTTCAACTTCTAACCACGTTAGAAGAGCTCTATCACAGCCAGCGGCTGTGTGCCATTCGCCAACGCCGGCGGGCATCTTTGGCGTCCGTAGATGATGCACAAGACTCTTCCCATGACCCGCGTCGAGGGTCTCCGGCGTGGTGGCGCTGCTCGTCGCGTACACCACGAGAGGAAGGCGCTTGTGGGCGCCCGGCGTGGGCGTCTTGGAGCCGCCAGGCGCGCGCCCGTGGGTGGCGACACCGCCCAGAGGCCACCTGCCTGCCTTGGGGGCCAGCTCCGTCTCTGGATTTGGCGGTGTGCAACCCGTTGTCTCGCGCACGAACAACGCCGCTCGCCAGGCTCTCACTGCCAGAGCAATGTTGGTGCTCGCAGGCTGCGCCTCGGGTTCTGTCCGTGACCGGTCCGCTGCTTGCCCGCATCGGTACGGGCCGTCCGGCTCCCGACCGCCGTGGCCTTCTTCTTCTTGGGGGCCATGACGATGAAGAACTGCTAGGCTAAGCGCTGAACCGGATTTTCTGGCTGGGCCCCTACATGCGCCAATGATGTCGGTGGAAGCGACACCTATAAGTCCTTGGGATCCCTTGCTCTGATTGGCGGTAGCGAGGTTGTGCAAGCGGGTCTAACGAGGAAGCCGCGGATCGTTTACCCGAGTTCGAGGCAGCGAAGATCGTAATACCCTAGTCTGCTTTGGTGGATGTATTAGAGTGTTCTTGTGTTCTTGAGCTAGCTACGGGGCGTAACTTGCCCAAAAGATCCGAATCCTCCTCCTGGTCGCCTCGGGCCTCCTTTTATAGGCAAAAGGGGCTACCACAGTGGCACACAGGAGGTAGAAAGGTGTACAGTGGATGAGTCTATCCTCTGGCACCGTCGGACAAATGCATTTAATGCGCTACCGACGTGCCCCCTTGCTTTATGGGGGACGGCAAGGAAGCACGTCCCAGCTGTCGCCGCCTCGCCTGGCTTTGTGAAAGTGCAACTATCCCTAGGTGGTTTTGGTAATTCATAACAACATATAGCTCATTGTGCTAATGCTATTCCAAGATGAACATTTTAGGAAAGCTCAATGAATGGCATGGCATGGATGATGAAAGTGGATCCCTCAAAATGCTAATGACAAAGGATTGGCTCAAGCTCAAAAGCTCAAGACTCTTCATTTTATATTTTAGTGATTCAAGATCACATTGAGTCTATAGGAAAAGCCAATACTATCAAGGAGGGATCGGTGTTGTAATGAGCCTCTTGTTTCATGTGCTTAGTGATATGCTCCAAAACCCTCGGCTACTTTCGACATCCACATATGACCTAAACCTAAAGCCAAAATCGGTCTCACCGATTCTTCCTATCCGGCGCCACCGATTCCATATGTCATAGCCCTTGCCACAAACCCTAGGCAAATCGGTTCTATTGATAGGGATCTCGGTCTCACCGAGATGGGATTATAATCTCTCTTTCCTTTTCGTAACTTTTGGTCTCACGAAAAAGCGGATCAGTCCCACCGAGATTGCAATGTAAACTCTCTGTTTCCTTTTGCAACATTCGGTCTCACCGAAAAAGCAAATCAGTCCCACCGAGTTTACGACCAACTCTCGGTTAGCTAATTACCAAGATCGGTCTCACGAGTTTGTGTAATTGGTCTCACCGAGATTACGTTATGCCTAACCCTAACCATATCGGTCCTACCGAGATGCATGTCGATCCATCGAAAACCCTAATGGTCACTAGGTTTACTAAAATCGGTCGACCGAGTTTGTTGATTCGGTCCCACGAGATTGGTAAGTGTTGTAACAGTTAGATTTTGTGTGGAGGCTATATACCCTCCACCTCCTCTTCATTAGTGGGCGAGCCATCAGACTAAACCTACACTTCCAACTTACCATTTAGAGAGAACTACCTACTCATGTGTTGAGGCCAAGATATTCCATTCCTACCATATGAATCTTGATCTCTAGCCTTCCCCAAGTTGCTTTCCACTCAAATCTTCTTTCCACTAGATTCAAATCCTATGAGAGAGAGTTGAGTGTTGGGGAGACTATCATTTGAAGCACAAGAGCAAGGAGTTCATCATCAACACACCATTTGTTACTTCTTGGAAGTGGTGTCTCCTAGATTGGCTAGGTGTCACTTGGGAGCCTCAGACAAGATTGTGGAGTTGAACCAAGGAGTTTGTAAGGGCAAGGAGATCGCCTACTTGTGAAGATCTACCGCTAGTGAGGCAAGTCCTTCGTGGCGGCGGCCATGGTGGGATAGACAAGGTTGCTACTTCGTGGACCCTTAGTGGGTGGAGCCCTCAGTGGACTCAGCGCAACCGTTACCCTTCGTGGGTTGAAGTCTCCATCAGCGTGGAGATGCGATAGCACCACCTATCGAAACCACGCCAAAAACATCCGTGTCTCCAATTGCATTTGAATCCTCCAAACCCTTCCCTTTACTTTCTTGCAAGTTGCATGCTTTAATTTCCGCTGCTCATATACTCTTTGCATGCTTGCTTGAATTGTGTGATGATTGCTTGACTTGTCCTAAGATAGCTAAAATCTGCCAAACTCTAAAAGCTGGGAAAAGGCTAAGTTTTAATTGGTCAAGTAGTCTAATCACCCCCTCTAGACATACTTCAAGGTCCTACACTTTGACAGCGCCCGAGCTAAGGAGGCCTTGTGGCGCCATGTTGGCTGGCTCTTGGGCTAAGCGGTGATGGAGCCTTCACGAAGGTCACATGCCACCACAGTGCTTGCTGAGTCGGTGTAGAGGCCGCCCGTCGCCACTTGCAGTGCCTGCCCAGTGGTTGAGCTAGCAGCTGCTTGGGGGCCGGTGGAGTCTTGGCGGCGGGCCTGGCTATGGCCCGTGATGCCCTCGGCAAGGGTCTTCTGGGGGCCCGGCAAAAGGTCTTGCCGTGGCATTCTGATCGTCCCGGCAAGGCGCTTAGGGGTCTTATGGATTTCCTCGGCTAGGATCCCACCGAGGGTCGCCGTCTTCTGGTCCTCATATGATCTCACACGTTTATGATCTTGATGAAGATCTGCATGCCACCATAGAGGCGCCTCCCGAGCCTTGGTCCTAACGTGGATAGTTGGTGGTGTTGGAACCCGTGGGCTCAAGGGTGGCTTGCTCTGCTGGCGTCGGGCAAGTTGCCCCTGCAAGGCTCTTGCCGGGGCTGCGGAGGCTGCCCCGGCAAGGATCTTGCCGAGGGAGTCCACCTCGCCCTCTTGCTCTCCTGCGTTTCTGGTCTTGGCATTGCCTTGGTTGTCTTGTGCTTTGGCTTCTCTTCGGCTTCCCTCCTCTGCCCTGCTAAGTGTGGCCGCGGCGCGCGGCTCTGTCTGCCTGTGCACAAGTAAAGGGGTCAAACTTTTGTACACCGACAAGATCGGAAAGTAAAAGATTGCAAAATAGTAGATTGGAAAATTATATGATGGAAAATAGACCCGGGGGCCATAGGTTTCACTAGAGGCTTCTCTCAAGATAGCAAATAATACGATGGTTGAACAAATTACTGTCGAGCAATTGATAGAAAAGCGCAAAGTTATGACCATATATGTCGGATTTCGGGTTCCGGCAGACCCTTAAGGTTCGAACTCTGGGGTGCGCGCGGAGATCCAACCCTCCACCGTCTCGTACCTCGCCGAATCGCAGGGACCTAAACTACTAAAAAGAACAGCACAAGAGACACAAGATTTATACTAGGTCGGGCCACCATTGTGGTGTAATACCCTACTCTAGTTTGTGGTGTGGTGGATTGCCTCTTGGGCTGATGAGGAACAATACGAGGGAAGAACAGCCTCGCGAGATGCATTCTTGGTGGGTGTGATGAACTGCGGGTGGCGTCCGTCGCTCTAGCTTGAGGATCGGGTCTCTCTCTCTCTCTGGATTCCAAATGCCAGATCCTCTATCCTTGCGATCCCACCGATCCTTGTACTCTGAGTGTGGCTAATCCTATTTATAAGCGAAGGCCTGGGCCTCTTCAAAATATTGGCGGGAAGGCGCCAACAATTGGCCATTTGAAGGGAACATCGGGTACACTTATCGACTAAAGTTGGTCCTCGCTTTGCCAAAGGCTCTGGTGATGGCCTGCTTGGGCTCCACAATGACTCCTTCCAACCGTTGGGGCTGGTCTTGGTCTTGTTGCAAGCAGGTGCCTTTGCTTGATGCTCCGCTGCGCTTGCTCCCTTTGCACCAAAGAGGAAAGGAGGGGGCTGCATGGGCTGGCGCCGTGGCGCCCTTAGTGCGTCATGGCTTGCGTCATGGGCACCTCATGAGTACCACCTTGAACTCTCCGCCTCCTCATGAGCCAACTTTGTGAGGCCGTGCACGAGAAGCTCCTGGTCGTCCGCCCAGAAATCTGGCCCCTCGTGAGGTCTTGAGCTTGTGTTGATGAAGATGGGTTGTCTGGGCCTCCTTTGAGCCACGCCGTGTAGCAGTGAGGCAGAGCAAGTCAGGGACCCCGTTCCCGAGCGCCGACAATATATAAGGAAATGATTGTGAAATATAGGCATCACGTCCATGTCAACTAGACCGACTCCTGCTTGCATCTACTACTATTACTCCACACATCGACCGACTCCAGCCTACATCTAGAGTATTAAGTTCATGAAGAACAGAGTAACACTTTAAGTAAGATGATATGATGTAGAGGAATAAACTCAAGCAATATGATGTAAACCCCATCTTTTTATCCTTGATGGCAACAATACAATACGTGCCTCGCTACCCCTACTGTCATTGGGTGAGTGTCGGTGTCAAAACCGGCGGATCTCGGGTAGGGGGTCCCGAACCGGCGGATGGTAACAGGAGACAAGGGACACAATGTTTTTACCCAGGTTCGGGCCCTCTCGATGGAGGTAATACCCTACTCCTGCTTGATTAATATTGATGATATGGGTAGTACAAGAGTAGATCTACCACGAGATCAAGGAGGCTAAACCCTAGAAGCTAGCCTATGGTATGATTGTTGTTCTGTCCTACGGACTAAAACCCTCTGGTTTATATAGACACCGGATAGGTTAGGGTTACACATAGTCGGTTACAATGGTAGGAGATCTACATATCCGTGTCGCCAAGCTTGCCTTCCACGCCAAGGAAAGTCCCATCCGGACCGGGGCGAAGTCTTCAATCTTGTATCTTCATAGTCTTGGAGTCCGGCCGTGATGATAGTTCGACTATCCGGACACCCCTAGTCGAGGACTCCTTAGTAGCCCTGAACCAGGCTTCAATGACGGCGAGTCCGGTAGCGCATATTGTTTTCGGCATTGCAAGCGGGTTCCTCCCGAATACTTCATAGAAGGTTTTGAACACCAGGATAGTGTCCGGCTCTGCAAAACAAGTTCCACATTGTCAGGACCCCGATTCCAAGTCACATCGATCTAGCCGGTAACACCTCATATCACTTTGCGGCCTCATGCACGGTATTCCACAGGTGTCGCCTTACCATGGCCGGGACCATTTCGTCTTTTGGCTCACGTGTCACGATAGTGTCGCTAGCATCCATATGATGAGAGAACACAGGCCGACATGGCTGGTCGTGAACCAAAGCGGCACTAACCCATGGGGACGAGGCATACATGAATCACATCGAGCATGTCGGTATCAACGTATGAATCCGGGCTGTAGCTTTGGGCTATGAGGACTCGGTAACCGGGCTGTAGCAGGCTAGGTAGGACTCGGATGTCACGCGTGACATTTCCCGAAGAGACAGACATAAAGCGAAGTGAAACACATGCCGGCCAGATCAAGTGTCGAGGCGGTAGTCTTTGGGCTAGCAGGACTCAGTGAACCGGGCTATAGCGGACTACTATCACTCGGGAAGCACTAGACTACATTTCCCCATATGAGAGGCTGCCAAGGATAAACAACTAGATTGTCGGATCCCACACATACCAAGCATTTCAAACATACACACAATATGCTCAATATGTGTAAATACAACATGGCATCACAACATAACTCTCGACTCAAATATTTATTCATTAGGCTCGAGGGCGAGATATTACAAACATGGGTCTCATGACCCAACACTTTCGAAACATACAAGTCAAGGCACAAGCGGAAGCTTAACATGTCGATCTGAGACATCTACAAATGAAAAAGGCTGAGAAGCGACTATCTACCACATCTGCCGAGGCACAAGATCGTAGCTGAGGTAACAAGCTAAGCGTCGAAGTCCACGTGGAACTACTAAGCGAGGCCAGCGTCTCTGCAAAAACATAAAATAGGCAAGCGTGAGTACAATTGTACTCAGCAAGACTTATCGAACTAACTACATATGCATCATTATCAAAAGGGGTGGTGGAGTTTGTTTGACAAGCCAGCTTTGACTCGGTGGCTATCTGAACTACATTGCGGTAACTCTTTTGAGGTGGCGCTACGAGTCCACATATTCACCATATCAATACACCACTATGGATCCGCTCCCGTCTCCCTACGAGCGCCATCCATAGCACTCACGTTATCTTGCGCATTTTAGAGTATCCACTTTCACTTGTCTATGAACTGATATAAACCCGAAGTCCTTTTCGCGGACACGGCTATTGAATAGATCATATTAACCTGCGGTGTACTTCTTCACACGCTCTCACCACTTATCACCGTTTACCGACATGTACTCGGCAACCTTCAGCGGAAGCCCAGCGAGGGTGTCGGCCACGGCCTACCTAAACACTCAAGTCCCTAGTCGGGTTTATCGCCTATTCGGGTTCCATCCATGAGGAGTCGGCCGAGGTTTCCACTAGCGGCCCCGAGCGATGTGTGCGGGGTTCGAGACACCAAGCAGGCGAATCGGTTTGCAGACCCGCGTGCCTACCATAACACAGCCCACCCCTAAGGTCAGCGCTGCGTCGCCTGACATGCTACAAACACGAAACTACTTGCAACTCTGGACGGAGGACAAGGGTGGTTAAGCCGAGAGAGTCAATTAAGGATCCCAATGTGTGGTAATGCTGTTCATGGATCACGGACACAGAACTCAGTTCACGAGGGCGGTTTCAATGAGACAATCCACCATGTACTCCTACATGGCCTCTCACGCTACCTTTACCAAATCGTGTTCACACTTAGCTCACACACAATAGGACATGTTCACACACCTCGATTCATCCCGATGAATCGGACGACTCAACTCTAAGCGATAGCAGGCATGACAAACAAGCATGAATGAGTAGGCACAACAGGGCTCAAACAACTCCTACTCATGCTAGTGGGTTTCATCTATTCTTGTGGAATGACAGGTCATCACGGAGGATAAAGGGGTTCAGCTACCGCAGCAAGTAACCGATGAATCGTTGTTGTCCTAATGCAGTAAAGAGAGCAGGAGGCGAGAGAGTGGGATTGTATCGGAATGAACAAGGGGTTTTGCTTGCTGGCATACGAAGATAATATAGTTCTTCATCGGTGTCATCGAACAATCGTCGGGCGTCGTCTCTTGAGAGGGACAAACACGGCAAGCGAGAAGAACACAATCAATGCAATGCACATTCACATGAATGACATGTCATGTTAAAGTCTGAATTCACCGATGCAATATCTATCCAAGTTAATTGAAGTGGAACTCAAACAAGAACAAATTCCAACTCAAATGTTATTTCATAATTTGCCCTAATCATCATTTGTCCTATTCAGTGAGGTTAACTTGTTCAAACATGCATGATCATGGCATAGACGGATTCTTCATATTTTTCTGATCATTTTTCATATATAATTTATTTCCATTGGAGTTACGGTTGAATTTCTATAAATTTTAGAAGTTTGGGGTATTTTCTGAAATTTCCTGAATTATAATAAATCCAGAAAAGGTATTACTGCGTCAGCATTCGTCACTATAGCGTCGGCGGTCAGCTACGGCTGTCGAGGTCAAACTGACTGTGGTGTCCTTGGTTAGTGACCCCGGGCTGGTTAGGTCGCCGGTTGGTGGGCGGTCAGCGTTGACTAAGTCAAAGTCAAGGCGATCGTGGGTCGATCGGGTTGGATTAGTTCTAACTAATTTAGTTAGCTGGCTAATTAAACCGGTGGGGCCCATGTGTAAGTCGGTCGAGGGTTAATTAGTGGGTGATTTGCCTAACTAGGTGTGCCACGTCGGCGTGGCGGAGTTAGGCCGTGGCGACCTCAATCATGGCGGCGTCCGTCGGAGTTGCGCCGAAACAGCGGATAGATGCTCAAAGTGCACCGAGGTAGCCATGCCGCAGCGCATCCGGGGGACCAGCGGGGGCGTGGGGTGGCGGAGTTCGCGGAAGCAAGGTTGTGGCGGTGGCGGAGTTCGGCGCCGATAAGCAACAACGCCCGTGCGTGAGGATCTCGGTTGCACCCTCGCGTTCTGAAAGCTCACGAACCGCGGAAACGCCGCGGAACAAAAAGCCCACCGGAGCCTCGTCGGCGATGAGCTCGTCGGCGGCGTCTTTGTCGGGTGAGAGAAGCGGCGGCTACGGCATGCTAGAGAGAAGCGGAGAGGGAGGATGATTAGGAGCTCACGTGGAGTGCGGTGGTGGACTCGGCGTGCTCGGGAAGCTTCGCGACGGCGAGTCGGCGATGGAGATCCGCGGCCGGCGATGAAGAAGTGGTCGGGGCGGGCGTTGGAGCTCTTCCGGCCATGTGAGCTGGCGGAAGGGCGAGGTGGCACAGCGGAGCTCGAGGCTGGTCCATGGGTCTAGCGCTGGCGGTGGCAGCGGTGGTGACGAGCAGCGGCGGCAGCAGCGTTCGGGTGTCGTGAAGAAGCGAGAGCAGAGGAGGGAATGAGGGAGAGGCGAGGGGTCAGGAGGGTCAGGCGGCGCCCGAGGGAAGAGCCAGGCGTCGCGGTGGCCAAGCGGCCTTGACGAGCAGCCTGGTGGTGTGGCGCCAGCAGCGTGCCATCTGTTGTCTCCCTCCTGTGCCCTCTTGGCGAGAGGTAGGTGATGGCCTTGCGGCCAGGTGGGCGGCCAGTCCGGAGTAAGTGGCACAGGGCCTCTTCTCTCTCTCTTTTAATTGTTTTGCTTTTCTAATTTTACGTAAACTTTGTGGCTTTACTAAAAATACTAAACAGATCCAAAAATCATAAAACTGCTCAATCCACTGTTTGGAATATAACAAACAGCAACCATTTTAGTTTATGATTATTTGAGCATTTAAACTATTTATTAGCATTAAATGCCCAAATGCAAATACTTTATGAATTAATCCGGTGACCAAATATGTCATGAAAATGTGCAGCACCTCTGGTTATGGTTTATAGCATTTTTCGAAATGATGAACATTTTCTAAAGCCATTTGAATTCTTTGAAAAATATTTTTGGTTGAACCTATTTGAATTCCTTTAATGCTAGGGTTTAGGCAATCCCCATCTCAATTTTCAAATAAGTTTAAACATGATGCATGGATCTTGATGAACCTAATTACAATCAGATCTAGGGCTATGACAACTCACCCCACTAAACAAGAATCTAGCCCGAGATTCATGGCGTGAGTAAGAGGAAAGGGAGTCACAAAACTATCACAATCTTCATGATCCATTTGCCCTTCTCGAAGATGTTGATTCATTCCATTATCTTGGTCTTGACGTCTTTGCTTTCGAGATCTTCACTCGACACTACAACAGAAGAGGAAACCCTACGAGTTTAATCTTCTTGAAGATCGAGCAACTCACGATCAACTCACGGAATGAGATGTTGAAACATCTCGAGTTGAGACACAAAACACATCGAGAGGATGGAAGAACAAGCGACGGGGTTTGATTGGTGGGCAATAATTTCCACGCTTAGAAAGATGGTGGATGGTGTCAAGGTGGCGAGGAAATATTTACCATGATCCCGTAACGGGGCACCTCGAGAAAGGTGACTCGTTGGACTGTTCCCTTAAGTGGCAAAAAGAATTACTTTTGATCCATAGATCTTTGGAACTCTTCATACCAGCCTAAGGCAATCACGATCGATCATTTGAAGGAATTGAAGAATGACATACTCGGACTAGAATGGATGATGTGGACTACCTTGTTGAAGACAACGCAATGGATGATTTGCTTATCATCGAAATGGATGGGACCCATGGTAAGTCCACTTTTGAGGATGATCCTAGACATCAATTCTTGAGAAGGGCAGCCCATGGAAAATTGGCACGATGGGATGCAAGCTAGGAACAAAATGCAAATGTTGGGAAGGTTCCAACCATCATATCTGCACGAGATTCAGATCTGGTTGGTGTTAGGATATTCGGACTCATCAGTCTAGAATGAAAATGAAAGTTTGCAACACAAATCGACGAGAAGATGTTGCGAGATTCTCGGGAATGAACTACGATAGCAAGCCCCAAAACATGAGCTGGTTCTGCTACTAACATGTGAACATGTTGTCCAAGACAAGAATGACCACATAGTAGTCTTACAACAAAACACTACCGAGTTCAGGTGGGGAACCATCGTCGAGGATATCGAAGTCTTGTGCATTACCATGGATTAGCACTTAACTCCTTCTCCTACAACAAATCATTCAGTGGCTTGGTGTGCTAGGAATACATATAGAATGAAGGTTGCAAGTCTCCAGGCTACAGAATACTTCGCACATATGCATGACTGACTTGGGATGATTCCAAGGGAAACAAAACAAACCTTTCTCAAATTCATGGCGGCAACTTGCACCAAAGGCACATGAATTAGAGGAAGTCACTTCTTCCATCCAAGCATAAGCTTCATGAACGAAACACGAAGAAATGCTTACACAAGTTTCCAACACTAGGTTGATGTTCAACATGACTCATGGGGAGACAAAATCTTTGATGGGCTCAACAACAACTTATCAGAATTTCCATATCACTGGACTTCCACCATCATGTGAACCCGATGATAGCATTGGTCAGACCAAAAGATGTAATGGTATATGCTCGAGGGATCAACCACGAGTAAGACAACATTACGAGCATCGTTGGTACTGATTTGATTTGACGATAGCCCACACTCAAATCAAAGGATTGATAAGACAATAGGTCCAGCAACTGATCACAGGGACCAATCGATGAAGCTATCATCTTTCTTCAACACACACTACACAAGAATATCCCTTTGGAACGAACTAAGTTAGGCAAGCTTTATCTTCCAACTCTCCAAGTTGTCATCTAGCTTAACCAACTAGCTCAGGGATATCCAACACAGATTCTTGGAGAAAGGGTGGTTCACAAGAAACCAACTTGATCACGAGCTCAACATAACGATCGAAACAACCCGATAACACTTCAAGAAGATATTTGGAAAGTCACGAACCACCGATATATTACTAAGCTCGAGAACAATCTTGCTTTTGAGGCAAGGCGATATGATCAAAAGAGTGAGGATTGACACAATCCTAACTCATAGATCGAAGAGTGCACGAACTAAGGACTAGGTAGCACGATTAATCTTAGGATGATGATTCAATAACCAACACGCTAAGAATGAGAATATTGTCCATTAGCTACCAAGCAACGAGTTGCTAGGAGTATTGATTTCACACATCACAATTCACTTATCGGCATTCGGTTACAACAACTCGGAACCGAGGAATGAATAATGATGGCGAGAAGTATCACTCGTCAAGAATTCATAAGAGAAGGTGCAATTCTCATGGCGCTCGACATAAAGTGGGTAATACTTGAGGATGAACAGAATCAAAAGCTGGATTGGCATTTGATCTGCGGAATACAACTACTTTGACCCAATCCTAGATATGGATGAAGTCTTTGGAGTTTGTTTCTCAAGTCATTCAAGGCAGAATGGCAGCCGGACCACAAGAGTAAAAGGCACCAATGAACACAAATGCACACATACTCTTGGTTATCAAGCGATAGAGGAGGTCGAATACAACTAAATAGAACAACCCAAAGGAACATACAATTTTCTGAGTTGTGGATGCAGATTAGTATGTCGAGCAAGCTCAACATTTCTTAGGATAATCCATGCGAGAGAAGGTAGAAGCGGCAGATTCACAATTATGGATGGAGAACTCATCGAGAGCACTACGATTGTGATCCTTCCGCTCATAAGAACTTACGCCATAAGCGGTTCATGGTATTTGGAAGAAGGAAATACCACGGACCTCGAGGACTAATGCAAAGGTTACTAATATCCTAAAGGAACTAGCAAATACTAACAACATGAGGTAGGGTGAATCTGGGTTCAAGAACCAGGAATAGAATGCCTACTAACTAATAACATCACGGGATGCTTTCAAGAATAATGGCGAGAATCATCACCTTTGGGAATACAAAAGCATTGCTAAGTTACTAGGTGACTTCCTAAACACCTAGGGTCATAATAATAGCTCCAACATCTCGCCGAGGCAACAAGTACCTCAACTTACCGATTAGTGTGCTTATTACGACCAAAAGGACATCGAGAGCGGAAGGAAAGGATTTGCAAATGCATCGAGTATTTAGAGACACAGGATGACTCGGACTGACATAACTTGCTGTAAATGCTCAAAATGATTTGAGACATCTGCAAAAATGGTGGCATAACCACTAAACATCACAATATCAAGGTTCGAGATCAACAATTATCATACGAAATAGTAGGAACTGGCGGGGCTTAAACCCAACAATCTTAAAGGTCTATGGATTAGTAACACGTCATCACGATAGATAGATGAGAAGCCTAGTTCTTAAACCCGTAGAGAAGAAGAGGATGACTCGGATCGAGGAAGGCCATGAGGTATAAGGAGTAAAAAGAGCCATCGTTCCTTCCACAATCAATTCCCTTACATAACTAAAGCAATTCTAGACACAACCCGACCAGTTTGGCTTGGTAATCCTCTGAGCGATCGGGCTCGATACCCAGCTATCGGGACCCGATTCCAAGTCACATCGATCTAGCGGTAACACCTCATATCACTTTGCGGCCTCACATGCGGTATTCCCACAGGTGTCGCCTTACCATGGCCCGGGACCGTTTGCGTCTTTTGGCTCACGTATATGATAGTGTCGCTAGCATCCATATGACGAAGAACCGGGCCGACATGGCTAGTCGTGAACCCAAAGCGGCACTAACCCATGGGGACAGGCATACATGAATCACATCGAGCATGTCGGTCATCAGCGTATGAATCGGGCTGTAGCTTTGGGCTATGAGGACTCCGTTAACCCGGGTTGTAGCAGGCTAAGCAGGACTCGGATGTCACGCGTGACATTTCCCGAAGGACAGAACATAACAGCGAAGTGAAACACATGCCCGGCCAGTCAAGTGTCCGAGCGGTAGTCTTTGGGCTAGCGAGGACTCCGGTGAACCGGGCTGTAGCGGACTACTATCGCTCGAGAAGCACTAGACTACATTTCCCCATATGAGAGGCTGCCAAGGATAAACAACTAGATTGTCGGATCCACACATACCAAGCATTTCAAACATACACACAATATGCTCAATATGTGTAAATACAACATGGCATCACAACATAACTCTCTGACTCAAATATTTATTCATTAGGCTCCGAGGGCGAGATATTACAAACATGGGTCTCATGACCCAACACTCGAAACATACAAGTCAAAGCACAAGCGGAAGCTTAACATGTCAGATCTGGACATCTACAAATGAAAAAGTGAGAAGCGACTATCTACCACATCTGCCGAGGGCACAAGATCGTAGGTGAGGTAACAAGCTAAACGTCGAAGTCCACGTGGAACTACTAGCGAGGCCAGCGTCTCTCTGCCAAAACATAAAATAAGCAAGCGTGAGTACAATTGTACTCAGCAAGACTTACATCGAGAACTAACTACATATGCATCATTATCAAAAAGGGGTGGTGGAGTTTGACTGCAGCAAGCCAGCTTTGACTCGGTGGCTATCCTGAACTACATTGCAAGTAACTCTTTTGAGGTGGCGCTACGAGTCCACATATTCACCATATCAATACACCACTATGGATCCGCTCCGTCTCCCTACGAAGCGCCATCCATAGCACTCACGCTTATCTTGCGCATTTTAGAGTATCCACTTTCACTTGTCTATGAACTGATATAGGCAACCCGAAGTCCTTTTCATGGACACGGCTATTGAATAGATCATATTAACCTGCGGGGTGTACTTCTTCACGCTCTCATCACTTATTGCCGTTTACGACATGTACTCGGCAACCTTCAGCGGAAGCCAGCGAGGTGTGTCCACGGCCTACCTAAACACTCAAGTCCCTAGTCCGGGTTTATCGCCTATTGGGTTCCATCCATGAGGAGTCCGGCCGAGGTTTCCACTACGGCCCCGAGCGATGTGTGCAGGGTTCCCGAGACACCAAGCAGGCGAATCGGTTTGCAGACCCACGTGCCTACCGCAACAGCCCACCCCTAAGGTCAGCGCTACGTGCAGCCCCAACATGCTACAAACACGAAACTACTTGCAACTCTGGGCAGAGGACAAGGGTGGTTAAGAAGCCGAGAGAGTCAATTAAGGATCCCAATGTGTGGTAATGCTTGTTCATGGATCACAAACACAGAACTCAGTTCACGAGGGCGGTTTCAATGAGACAACCCACCATGTACTCCTACATGGCCTCTCACGCTACCTTTACCAAATCGTGTTCACACTTAGCTCACACGATGGGACATGTTCACACACCTCCGATTCATCCCCGATGAATCGGACGACTCAACTCTAAGCAGTAGCAGGCATGACAAACAAGCATGAATGAGTAGGCACAACATGGCTCAAACAACTCCTACTCATGCTAGTGGGTTTCATCTATTTCTTGTGGAATGACAGGTCATCACGGAGGATAAAGGGTTCAGCTACATGGCAAGTAACAGATGAATCGTTGTTGTCCTAATGCAGTAAAAGAGAGCGGGGCGAGAGAGTGGGATTATATCGGAATGAACAAGGGGTTTTGCTTTCACTGGCACCGAAGATAATATAGTTCTTCATCGGTGTCATCGAACAATCGTCAAGCGTCGTCTCTTGAGAGGGACAAACACGGCATCGAGAAAGAACACAATCAATGCAATGCACATTCACATGAATGACATGTCATGTTAAGGTACTGAATTCACCTGATGCAATATCTAGCCAAGTTAATTGAAGTGGAACTCAAACAAGAACAAATTCCAACTCAAATGTTATTTCATAATTTGCCTAATCATCATTTGTCCTATTCAGTGAGGTTAACTTGTTCAAACATGCATGATCATGGCATAAACAGATTCTTCATATTTTTCTGATCATTTTCATATATAATTTATTTCCATTGGATTCTGGTTGAATTTCTATGAATTTTAGAAGTTTGGGGTATTTTCTGAAATTTCCTGAATTATAATAAATCCAGAAAAGGTATTACTGCGTCAGCATTGCGTCACTATGACGTCAGCGGTCAACTGCGGCGGTCCAGGTCAAACTGACTTGTGGGGTCCACTGGTCAGTGACCCAGGGCTGGTTAGGTCGCCGTCTGGTGGGCCTGGTCGGCGTTGACTAAGTCAAAGTCAAGGCGACACGTGGGTCGATCGGGTTGGATTAGTTCTAACTAATTTCGTTAGTGGCTAATTAAACGGTGGGGCCCATGTGTAAGTCGATCGAGGTTAATTAGTGGGTGATTTGCCTAACTAGGTGTGCCGCGTCGGCGTGGCGGAGTTAAGCCGGCGACCTCAATCCACGGCGGCGTCCGTCGGAGTTGCGCCGAGGCAGCAGACGAGATGCTCGAGGCACTAGGGGTAGCCCATGCCCGCGCATCGAGGGACTAATGGGGCGTGGGGTGGCGGAGTTCGCGGCGAGGTTGTGGCGGCGGCGGAGTTGAGCGCCGATGAAAGCAACGACGCCCGTGCAGGAGGATCTACGGTTAGCACCTCGCGTTCTATGAGAGCTCACGAACCGCGGAGAGCACGCCGCGGAACCAAAAGGCCACGGAGCCTCGTCGGCCATGAGCTTCGTCTTGCGGCGTCTTTGTCGGGTGAGAGAGGCGGCGGCTACGGCATGTTAGAGAGAAGCGGAGAGGGAGGATGATTAGGAGCTCACGTGGAGTGCGATGGTGGACTCGGCGTGCTCGGGAAGCTCGGACGGCCGAGTGGCGATGGAGATCTGGCGGCTAACGATGAATAAGTGGTCGGGGACGGCGTTGGAGCTCTTCAAGCCATGTGGTGACGAAAGAACGAGGGTGGCACGGCGGAGCTCGGGGCTGGTCCATGGGTCTAAGCGGCGGTGGCAGCGGTGGGGACTAACGGCTGGCGGACAGCGTTGGTGTCGTGAGAAGAGCGAGATAGAGGAGGAACGAGGAAGGCGAGGGGGGTCCGGAGGGTGAGGCGGCGCCGAGGGAAGGGAGCGCGTCGCGGTGGCCGAGCGGCCTTGACGGGCAGCACTGGTGGCGTGGCGCCAGCAGCAGCGCGTGTCTGTCTCCCTCCTCGCCTCTTGGCGAGGTAGGTGATGGCCTTGCACGGCCAGGTGGGCCGGCCCAGTCCAGGTAAGTGGCCTGGGGCCTCTTCTCTCTCTCTCTTTTAATTGTTTTTGCTTTTATAATTTTCTGTAAACTTTGTGGCTTTACTAAAAATACTAAAACAGATCCAAAAATCATAAAACTGCTCAATGCCATTGTTTGGAATATAACAAACAGCAACCATTTTAGTTTATGATTATTTGAGCATTTAAACTATTTATTAGCATTAAATGCCCAAATGCAAATACTTTATGAATTAATCCAGTGACCAAATATGTCATGAAAGATGTGCGGCACCTCTGGTTATGGTTTATAGCATTTTCCGAGAAATGATGAAAATTTTCTAAAGCCATTTGAATTCTTGAAAAATATTTTTAGTTGAACCTATTTGAATTCCTTTAATGCTAGGGTTTAGGCAATCCCCATCTCAATTTTCAAATAAGTTTAAACATGATGCATGGATCTTTGATGAACCTAATTACAATCGGATCTAGAAATTTGACACACATACCACGTAGTAGAGAATAACTTTTACCGCAGATCTGCGGCGTATTCGGCGTGACATCACACCACGGCAGGGCCTTTATATGAATCGGTTTTACGTTCCACCTTAGCAGCGTTTAGAGAGGCGGTTTCCTTGACACGTCTTATCAAAGCATAGATCGTGCCCCTTATTCCGGGATTCTCATCAATACGGACGTGGGTAACCAGCCGTGCCCGTCGGCGCGCCTCCTCTATCAAAGCGAGTCCTAATCGACCACGGGGTGGGCTCTTGGTATTCAACCTCTTTATAATGAGACCAAGGCCCTCTTCTTTTACCGTCCATCGAGTTCGCCTCGCCCTTGAGTTCTAACACCCAAAGCTTGATTTAGGCGCCCGGACCTTCGGCGATGTCCGGCTCCGGCCATACGGCGATGGATGTCTTCCTCCGTCACGAGAAGAAGATGTGCTAAAGCTGCGAGGCGCGGAGGTATCTAACAGCGAGATCTCGCATAGGCTGCCTGCTCGAGGCAGGTCATTCCCACTCCGAGCCAGCCGAGCGTGGTGTTAAGTGTCTCACTTCCTTGGGGTTTAGGCTTCCCGCAGATCCCTTTGTGCGGGGCTCATGTTTTATTATGGGCTGGATTTCCATGACTTGAATCCGAGTCCATCCTCCATATCTCGTCATTCATTGTAGTATGTGAGGCCTTCCTCCATATTACCCCTCACTTTGGATTATGGCTCAAGACCTTCAAGGTGGAGCCAAAGATGATCGAGGGCAACAAGCGAGTGTGGAGGCGGTCATAAGCAAATGTCTTGATGCTCTGTGGCGAGGGCTCTTTTCAAGGAGCTTGGTTTGTGTAGCGAGGGTGGTTTTATATCACGCTCCCGGGGCACAAATGGGTGGCGCTCCCGCCTTCACTCGGAGGTCCACCACGGCTGGCGTCATGGGTCAACAAGGGGCTCGGTTGGGGCCGTCCAAGGGCGTTCCTTTGCTGCGAGGGCCGTGTTCGAGACCTCCAAGAAAGAGATCAATCTGGTTGCGGGCGCGAGTTATATTGATCGGCGTATACGCCTACAACGTCGCCCCTCCACTTTGTGAATTTAATCCGGAGGGACCACAAGCTCTCAAAATTTTATGGGCACGGCGCTTGTGGAGATGTATAAACTGTTCTTGGATCACAAGAAAGTGTCCGGACTGGCCGAGGGCGCAGGACTAAGCTGCAATCGCCGGATACTCAAGTAAGTAGTCCTGTAACGGACAAGCTGTTCATTCATTTATCATATATATATGCCCTTTAAAGGAGCCGTTTCTTGAACATGGTGGATAGCCAAGGAAAAGTTAATAAGGTGTCGGCTCCCCCCGGAGACCACGCGGATCCCATCTTGACCAGGATGTTGAAGGCGCGCCTTTTGAAGAAAAGCGAAGGGGGGCGGGAAGCAAGCTGCCTCTCTGAAGGAGGCTATCAAGGAAGGAGGGATTAAAGTCCCCTCTTTCGAGGAGAGAAGAGGACACGCCCGGAAGATCGAAGGTCAAGGCCTCAAGAGGAAAGGAATCTTCGTCGAGAGAGTCCGGTGGGAAGTAACCAGCCGCACTATTTCCCCAAGGGATCAGCCCTCAATGAGCCGTAAGTAAAAATAAGGGGTCTTGTAAATAAGAACACCCTGCATTTATTTATGAAGATAACGAAATTGTACCTTGTAGTTGGGACCTCTGCCCTTCTCAGTGAGCTCGTCTTGAGGATCTTCTTGGGAGATGATGGAGGTGGCGCCTCCTGTCGCACCCTCATCCAGGCGGACGACCACGAGTGTCGTCATGGAGGTTCCCCAAATCCGGCGGGGCGGAAGGTCAGCGCCAAGTGGTGTCTTGATCGGAGGATGAAGGATCTGCTTCGGGCGGCTATCTCTGAAAGATCACCGTGCTCTAATAGATACGGTGATTGAAAGAATTGCATCATGGAGGCGGATTGCATAAGCCGTCGAAGCTTCTTGTGGGGTTGAGAGTCATGCAAAAATGATGTACCTTCGGCAGTTATGCATATATAATCGCCATGTATAGATAGTAGCCCACGAGACTTGGTATGTTGTCAAAATTGGCGGTGTGCGAGGATCAAATCTGAATTATAACATATCGCGCTCCTAAACAGGTGGCGGGGCGTCCGATGGCCGGATGATGAATATGCGAACTAAAGCGGAAACTTGGTGGCGGATCACGGACATCTTTGGTCAATAAGCGGTTTAATGAGTCACAAGGTATCACGACTTCTCTCGCGGACACACTGGTAAGGGAGCTTGGCGCCCATGTCTTACTATTTGTATGCTTAATGCAGATGGTGCGCTCTTGTGGAGGAGCTG
>JAHIAM010002901.1:0-75036 GCA_021605205.1 Aegilops longissima
AGGTGCGAGGTCCTTGGCGTTGAAGATGTCCCTCATGTTGTACTTGTCTCGAGGTATGTCGATCTTGTAAGCGTTGTCGTTGTAGCGTGCTAGTACCTTGAAAGGTCCATCGGCTCGAGGGAGAAGTTTGGACTTGCGTTCTTTGGGGAAGCGGTCCTTGCGAAGGTGTAACCACACTAGATCACCAATGTTGAAGACGATGGGTTGCTTGTTGGCGTTGAGCTTGTTTGCTTGGCATTGTACTTGGCACTCGATGGTGTGCCTTGTTTCTTCGTGCATCTTCTTGATGTACCTTGCTCGTTCACTTGCATCCATGTTGGTGCGCTCTTGGAGAGGAAGTGGTAGAATGTCCAATGGGGACAACGGGTTGAAACCATAGACGACCTCGAAGGGGGACTTGCCGGTAGTTGAATGTCTTGCACGATTGTAGGCGTACTCGGCGATGGGTAGACATGCTTCCCACTCCTTGATGTTCTTCTTGATCAAGACACGAAGTAGAGTGGATAGTGTGCGATTCGTCACCTCCGTTTGGCCGTCGGTTTGAGGATGGTATGCAGAGGAGAACAAGAGCTTGATTCCGAGCTTGGCACATAGGGTCTTCCAAAAGTAACTCAAGAACTTGACGTCACGATCGGAGACGATTGTCTTTGGTACGCCATGGAGTCGCAAGATTTCCCTACAAAAGAGATTTGCAACATGTGAAGCATCGTCTATCTTGTTGCAAGGGATGAAATGTGCCATTTTAGAAAATCTATCCACAACAACAAAGACGGAATCCTTGCCATTTTGAGTCCTAGGCAAACCAAGTACAAAATCCATACTAATGTCTTCCCATGGTTGATATGGAATAGGAAGAGGCATGTAAAGACCATGAGATTGAGCTTTAGACTTAGCTTTGCGACATGTGTAGCAACGGTTGGTGAAGCGTGAGGCGTCATGAACATCTTGGGCCAAAAGTAGTTGTTGGAGAGTGCGGCGAATGTCTTGTCGCGTCCAAAGTGTCCCATGAGGCCGCCTCCATGAGCCTCTTGCAAAAGGAGCAAACGAAGAGAAGACTCGGGAATGCAAAGTTTGTTAGCTCTCATAAGGTAACCATCCTTGATGTAATATTGTTCCCAAGACGTATGCGTCAAACACTTAGCATAAGGAGAAGCAAAAGATGGATCATGCTCATACAAGTCTTTTATATGCTCAAAACCAATAACATTCAACTCAAGTTGAGTGACAAGCATGTTTATGCGTGAAAGCGCGTCGGCAACTACATTTTCTTTACCCTTAATGTACTTGATCACATAAGGAAAAGATTCGATGAATTCACTCCATTTAGCATGACGCTTGTTTAATTTAGTTTGACCTTTGAGGTACTTAAGCGTTTCATGATCGGTATGGATGACAAACTCATGTGGTCTAAGGTAATGTTCCCAAACATGTAGCACACGCACTAAGGCATACAATTCTTTGTCATAGATGGGATAATTAAGTTGAGCACCGGAGAGTTTTTCACTAAAATAGGCAATGGCTCGTTTTTCTTGCATTAAAACTCCGCCAATTCCGGTACCACTTGCATCACAATGAACCTCAAAAGTTTTGTCAAAATTGGGCAAAGCAAGAATCGGAGCATGAGTAAGCAAAGACTTGAGCTCATCAAAAACGGTTGATTGCAAAGTTCCCCAAACAAAGGGAGTATTCTTCTTGCTCAAAGCATGCAAAGGAGCGGCAATTGTGCTAAAATCTTCACAAAGCGACGATAGAAACCCATAAGACCAAGAAAACTTCAGCACTTGTTGCAAATTGGTGGGTTGGGGCCAAGTTTTGATTGCTTCAATTTTAGATTCATCAACATGGACACCCTTTGAAGAAACTACAAAACCCAAGAAAACCACTTTGTCGACTCCAAAAGTGCATTTTTTCAAATTTGCATAAAGGCTTTCCTTGCAAAGAGTTTGCAACACAGATTTTACATGATTGAAGTGCTCTTTCATGGTTTTGCTAAACACAAGAATATCATCAAAGTAAACCACAACAAAGACTCCAATATAAGGACGAAGCACATGATGCATAAGACGCACAAAAGTACCGGAGCTTCGAAAGACCCATAGGCATCACTAACCACTCATATAAACCAAATTTGGTTTTGAAAGAAGTTTTCCATTCATCACCCTCTTGTATGCGATTTGATAATAGCCACTTTTAAGATCAATTTTGAGAAAAGTTGGCTCCACTAAGTTCATCAAGCATGTCATCTAAGCGAGGAATGGGATGCCTATATCGAACGGTAATAGCATTGATAGGTCTACAATCGGAACACAAGCGGAAACTTCCATCGGGCTTAGGCACAAGAATAACAGGAACGGCACAAGGGCTTAAGCTTTCACGTACATGACCGTTGTCGATGAGTTGTTGTACTTGCCGTTGAATCTCCTTGGTTTCTTCCGGATTGACTCGGTATGGAGCTTTGTTTGGTAGCGGCGCCGGGGATGAGGTCGATTCGATGCTCAATGCCTCAAGAGGAGGTAGACCGGAGGTAGCTCATCGGGAAAACATCTTGAAATTCCTGCAAAGAGATTGAAACACCAAAGGTAGCTCGTGAATGGTGTTAGTTTTGGTTCTCCATCCTTGCACACAAGGACAAAGTGCATCACACTCGATGGGTGCTCACACACTTCTCTCATCTCACTTTTGGTGGCAAATAGAATGAGGTTTTTCTCTCTAGGCGAAGAGTCTCTCAAATTTGGCTTGTGGCTCTCACTCACTTTTGGGTGGATCACTTTCTCACTCTTTTCTCTATGATGTGTGGCTTGCTTGTCGGCTATCACTTGACTAGGAGACATAGGTCGTAGCACATATTCCTATATTCCTTCCCTTTCATCTTGAAGCTATAGTGATTGATTCGCCCATTGTGGATGACACCACGGTCGAATTGCCATGGTCGACCAAGAAGGACGTGGCAAACGGTCATTGGGACCACATCACACTCCAAAGTGTCTTCATAAGCACCAATTTTGAAGGAGACTTGGACCGTATGCTCGACTCGTATAGTGCCGGAGTCACTTAGCCATTGAACCTTGTAGGGGTGTGGGTGCTTCCTCTTGACCAATTGTAGCTTGGAGCATAGTTCTTCACTTGCCAAGTTGTGGCAACTACCTCCATCGATGATGACCTTGATGGACCGTCCATTGATGCCGGCTTTTGTGTGAAAGATGTGGCATCGTTGGTCTTCTTCTTGTTGATGGTGAAGAGTCAAGACCTTGGAGACAACGAGAGCGGGGCTCGAATCCTCATCACAAAAGACTTGATCATCTTCATCTTCATTCACTTGCCGGTGCATGGCCACTTGCTCAAGGGCTTCCAGTTCCTCTTCACTCATGGAGTCATATGTGCCATCGTCGTTGAGGATCATGGTGCGCTTGTTGGTGCATTCGTATGACTTGTGGCCTCGGCCGCCGCAAGTGAAACACTTGAAGGAGCTTGTCTTGATTGTCTCATCGGTCGGAGTAGAGGATGAAGCACGCGGCTTGAGGTTGCTTGTAGTAGGAGGAGGGCGACTTGAACTTGTCGATGTCTTCTTGTAACTTGACTTGTCGTCGTTTCTTGAAGAAAGCTTGGTTGATGTAGATGTTGGAGGAGTCGTTGAAGCTTGGTTGTTGGAGAAGCCAGAGGTCTTGGATGAGTACTTGGCGTGCATTTGAAGTCATCTTGTACTTGGCGTCCGCCTTTGTAGCTTGATGTACGAGCTCAATGAGGGATGAGTATGGTTGGAAGTCGGCGATCTTCTTGATGGGATGATTGAGTCCGTTCAAGAAAGCGTGCCATAGTTTGCTCATCATCTTCCTTGACATTGGCTCGAATCATGGCTATCTCCATCTCCTTGTAGTATTCTTCAACGCTCTTTGTTCCTTGCTTGAGTAGTTGGAGTTTCTTGAAGAGGTCGCGGTTGTAGTAGGTTGGCACAAAGCGTGCTCGCATGACATCCTTCATTTGAGCCCAAGTGGTGATTGGAGGTTCACCTCTTGCTTGTCGTCGCTCAATGATTTGTTCCCACCATATGAGCACATAATCTTGGAACTCAAGTGATGCCATAGCGATTTTCTTCGCTTCATCGTAGTTGTGCAAACGGAAGATTTTGTCAACCTTCAATGCCCATGAGAGGTAGTCTTCGGGGTCATTGCTTCCATTGAACTTTGGCATGGTGAATTTTAGCTTGCCGTAGCGTTGCTCTTCATTGTGCTGTTGGCGATGTTGATGATGACGTCCTTGACGTGGAATGTACTCGTCTTCATGTTGCTCTTGGCGCGGAGGAAGACCATTATCAGCTTGCCCTTGTTGAACTTGAGGTTGAGGTGGAGCTTGACGAGCTTGTGGAGGAGCTTGAGGAACTTGACGGTGTACATGAGGTTGGTAGTTCCTCTCTTGGATTTCTTCTCGAAGGGCTTCCTCTTGATTGCGCCGTTCGCGATTGCGGTTGGCGAAGGCTCTACTTGATTCTTGAAGGGCACGTTGCGCCTCAAGAGCTTGTGCTTCACGTTGTTGTTGTTGAAGACGTTGAGCCTTGGCGTCTTGTTCGTCTTGGTGACGACGTGCTCTTTCTTCCTCTTGTTGGCGACGAAGACGTTGTCGTTCTTGGGCTTGAGCAAAAGCCTCTTGGTTTGATTGAGGACGAGGAACTTGATCATCAACTTGCTCTTGTGAATGCTTGTCATGTAGCGGGTTGCGAGATGCATGTCTTGGCCTTTGCCGCTGCTCGTCGGAGAGTGTTCGATGACGGTGTACTTGAGTCGTAGAAGGTGTCGTCGGAATGTCGACTCGAGCGGCTCCGTCTTGATGATGAAGAAGTGGAATGATGCCGTGTTCTCATCAATGCGCGGATCTCGTCCATTCTTGCATCATTCTCTACCGTGTGAGCCTCGAACTTGTTGTCGAAGTAGTCTCTTGTACGTTGCTCGGAGAGTCGCAAGTCGGTGGCGAGGTTGTCGATGCGGTCGCTCATTGCTTGTTGTTCTTGGTGCAACGCTCGTTGTGCACCAAAGAGGTGGCTCTTGGTGACGTATGAGGACATGTCGTCGTCTTGCTCGATGAAGAGTGGGTTGGTAGAAGAACTTGGCCTATCCATCATTCCAAACAAGATGTGAGTGGTAGAACGGAAAAGAACTTATACCAATGTACCTTTGACCGATGTTGAAAATGAATCAAGTTCACTCAAATGCGGACAATGAAATAGCACTCTTGGTACCGATTCTTGTCGGTTCTCACACCTACACAAATAAAAGCTTATGGTGGAGCTCGGTTAGGATGGTGGCACAAAATTTGATGCAATTGTAAGTGAGACTCAATAAAGTTGAAAAAGATTCACAAATTCGCAAATGTAACAAGTAGACCAAGCAAGTAGTGGGACACGGAAACACACACGCAAATAGATAAGTGGGATTGTGCAAACCAAAAGTGAGCCAAAATGTGGAAACCACGAGAATGCTCTTGTTGCACAATACTAGAGAGACGCTAGCACGATTGCACAATAGGCGGATCTGCGAACTTGTGCACAACCTATTCGGAAAAATGCAACGATCTCTATCCCAAGTATGCTATATGTATGATATTTGGTGCTATGATCCAAGATGATCGGATATGACAATCTTAATGTTGTATGATGCTATGGTTCTTGCTTATAAGCTCTTTGCTTATCTTTCCTCTTTGCTTAAAAGCTTGGGTGGCTCTTTCCTTTTGAGCTCTTTTCTTATGCAAACTTCATGAACCAAGATAGCAATTGTGTATGCTATGACAACATTGTGACACACAAGTTGATCTCAAGATATGCACCACTTTGGTATGCTATGTATGCTATGGAGTATGATCACTAAGGTGCACAAGTCACGTTGCCGGCAATACTCAATGGCTAGTCTCGATGGGTAAGCAACGCAAAAGTAAGGCTATGTGGTTATCAATGCAATTGCGAGAGATGACAAAGATGTCGTCGAGGTTACCGTCCTTGACGATGATGAGTCCTTGGCGAAGATGAGCGGTGGTGATGTTGACGTCGAACCGTACCTATATAGCCGAAACACAATAGGACACGGGAACCACAACTCAAATTCTCAAAGACCAAAAGCGAAAATGTGGTAGCGGAAAGTGGAGGTGGTATAGCGGATGATGTGGTTTAAGCCCTAGGCAAAGATGCCGATGTTCGGAAAATTTGATGGTGTCAAAAGGTGGTGAAACCAAGGTGAGGACCTCGGGCACGTCGATAGCTTCAAAACGAGCCAAAGAACACTCAAATCGGAGTTCGGAGTGAAAAGTTATGATGAAAATGGTGAAAGTCGGAAGGCTGAAACCGGCAGGCGGTAGTATCTTTGGAGAGGGCGGTAGTACCGCTCGTGTCGGGATTTTTCGACTATTTCGCTGAACGGGGCTGGCGGTAGTGCCGTACTCAGCGGTAGTACAGCTAGGAGGCGGTAGTACCGCTCTCAGCGGTAGTACCGCTCGAGGGCGGTAGTACCGCTCGTGTCGGGATTTTCTCGATTGTTCGAGCAGTTATGCGATTTTGGGGCGGAAATGGGTGATTTGGGGTCAAAATTCGATGGATTTTGTGGATGGAAAGAGGTGAAACTTGTGGAGATGCTAGATCGACTCGAAACCAAGCAAATCCACGGATCAAAATCAACAAAATTTCATCACACTAACAAATCACAAAAAAAATTTGGGGCTATTTTTGTGGGGAATTTTCGGAATTAGGACAAAAACAACAAAATCAAGCTAGAAAAAGAGGGGTAGGGGCTCCAATAACGTGATCAACGTGGCTCGTGATACCATGATGATGTAGGGCAGAACCCTAGGATGACGATCTTTCACGCTTGGAGAGAATCCCTACGAGGAACACGAAGAACGAGCGGAAGAACACGAGGGAAAACACGGGGAGAACGAGAGAGAGAGATCACTCAACCGACAAGAAAACGATCACAGAAGTGCTAGATTATCAAACACATAGAGTGGCACAAGATTCAAGGACAACAAAGGGTAGGATACAAGGGTAGCCGTTCTTCTCCGAGAGGAGGTCTTGAGGAGTCCACCCTAGGAGGGGGTCTTGAATCCGCTTGGGGGATCTTCTCCGTAGAGGTCCCGATCTCAAGGAGAAGTAGCCAAGTGGATGAGCAAAGGCTCTCACACCAAATATGAGCAAATCCAAAGCTAACCCTAGAAAGGATGAGGGAGGGTCTATTTATAGTCTAGGTTCCCAAGGGGTAAGTTGGGGCGAAGAGTACACGGGCCTCGGCCCAAACGCTGCACGCAGCAGAGGCGGTAGTACTGTTGCTTCATGGCGGTAGTACCGCTTTCAATGATAGTACCGCTTTGGGTGGTAGTACCGCTTTCATGATAGTACCGCTTATCTTGAATGATAGTACCGCTCGACGCCTGCTCGATTCTGGAGTGTGTCGGGTTTTGCGAAGTAGGCGGATGGAGAGCGGTAGTACCGCTTGGCTCCCATGGTAGTACCGCTTGGCTTGAGCGGTAGTACCGCTCCCCCTGGACTCTGCAGTTCTTCCTCTTGCTCTTGGTGTCCATCTTGAGCTGTAGCTTCTCCTAGGTTGGTTCCTTGGTACCTAAGCATGCACAACATTCCGGATTGAGGTAGTAGCCATGTCTCGAGAGGGTCATATGATATTTCACTAAGGAGAGAAGTCACCTCGGTCTCGAGAGCTCGAGCTCGTGCTCTCGTCATGGGTCCTTGTGGAGCTTGGTGAGGCGACGGAAGGTCCATGGGGATGATCGAAGGATGCTCCGCATCAAGACTTGTATGAGCATGATCCATCTTTTGCTATTCCTTATGCTAAGTGTTTGACGCATACTTCTTGGGAACAATATTACATCAAGGATGCTTATCTTATGAGAGCTAACAAACTATGCATTCCCGAGTCTTCTCTTCGTTTGCTCCTTTTGCAAGAGGCTCATGGAGGCGGACTCATGGGACACTTTGGACGCGACAAGACATTCGCCACGCTCTCCAACAACTACTTTTGGCCCAAGATGTTCCGCGACGTCTCACGCTTCACCAACCGTTGCTCTACATGCCGCAAAGCTAAGTCTAAAGCTAAATCCCATGGTCTTTACATGCCCCTTCCTATTCCTTATCAACCTTGGGAAGACATTAGCATGGACTTTGTACTTGGTTTGCCTAGAACTCAAAATGGAAAGGATTCCGTGTTTGTTGTTGTGGATAGATTTTCTAAGATGACACATTTCATTCCTTGCAACAAGATAAACGATGCTTCACATATTGCAAATCTCTTTTGTAGGGAAATCTTGCGACTCCATGGAGTACCAAAGACAATCGTCTCCGATCGTGACGTCAAGTTCTTGAGTTACTTTTGGAAGACCCTATGCGCCAAGCTCGGAATCAAGCTCTTGTTCTCATCTGCATACCATCCTCAAACCGACGGCCAAACGGAGGTGACGAACCGCACGCTATCCACTCTACTTCGTGTCTTGATCAAGAAGAACATCAAGGAGTGGGAAGCATGTCTACCCATCGCCGAGTACGCCTACAACCGTGCAAGACATTCGACTACCGGCAAGTCCCCTTTCGAGGTCGTCTACGGCTTCAACCCGTTGTCTCCATTGGACATTCTACCTCTTCCTCTACAAGAGCGCACCAACATAGATGCGAGTGCATGGGCAAGCTACATCAAGAAGATGCATGAGGATACAAGACAAACGATCGAGTGCCAAGTACAACGACTAGCGACCAAGCTCAACGTCAACAAGCAACCCATGGTCTTCAACATTGGTGATCTTGTGTGGCTACACCTTCGCAAGGACCGCTTCCCCAAAGAACGCAAGTCCAAGCTTCTTCCTAGAGCCGATGGACCTTTCAAGGTGCTAGCACGCTATAACGACAACGCCTACAAGATCGACCTACCTCGAGACAAGTACAATGTGAGCGACATCTTCAACGTCAAGGACCTCGCACCTTACCATGGAGATGAAGCTTTTGATCCGAGGTCGGATCTCTCCCAAGGGGGGGAAGATGATGCGGAGCATCCCTCGCTCATCCCCATGGACGTGCCTACATCTCCCTCAACGCCACTAGGACCCATGACAAGAGCCCGAGCTAAGGCTATCGAAGATAAGGTGAATTCGCTCCTCTCTGAACTCCCTCTTCCTACTCACGAGAAATGGCTACTACCTCATTCGGAGACTCTATGTGTAATCAGGTACATGGAGGTGAGCCAAGGATCAACTACTTGCAAGAGCCAACACCGCGAGGACTCCAAGCATATTGAAGAAGAAGAAGAGATGCTGATGAAGGCACAGTCACCGGACGTCCGACGCCTTCCGGACGTCCGACGAGTCCCAGGACCCGGACGTCCGGCACTTTGCCACCCGAACCAAAACTACGGACGACCGAAGCCTTCGGACGTCCGACCGGCGCACGCCCGAACCGAATCTACGGACGACCGACGAATTCCGGACGTCCGGACCGTCACGAAGCTCCGGACGGCCGGCCCTCTCCGGACGTCCGATGCGCCCACGACAGAGCTGATTCTACGGACGCCCGAGCCCGTCCGGACGTCCGGACCGTCCCGAGCCTTTGGATGTCCGACGCCTTCCGGACATCCGACGCCTGTGTGTTAACTTCATTTGGGCCGCAGCCCTTGTACCCCTTCGCCCCCTAGACTATATATACTCCTTCTTCCCCAACTTTCTAGGGTTAGCTTTTGGTTTAGCTCATGTTTGTGTGAGAGCCTTGCTCATCCACTTGGTTACTTCTCCTCGGAGCTCAGGACCTCTACGGAGAAGATCCCCCAAGCGGATTCAAGACCCCCTTCTAGGGTGGACCCCATCAAGACCTCCTCTCGGAGAAAAACGGCTACTCGTGTATCCTTACCTTTGTTGATTGTGGATCTAATAGAGGCAAAGGTGTCCCGTCTTTTGATGAGATGTTGGTTTTCGCTTTGGAGGAAGTCGACTTTGACGATCCGACTACGAGCGTGCGAGGACGTCGCGCCTTAGCAATCGCTAAACCTACTCCGAGAGGTTGTTGACCACGCCGGAGCACGATCAACCTGACCATGAAGGTCTGTTTCCTGCGAGCAAACGAAGAACAAGCAAGAAACTGAGATTGCAATCTGGATATTGCGAATATAAGATGAAAGCTTTATTGATCAAGGTGGGGTTCTGTGACGCCTTTGTGCAGTCGTTGAACACAAACGAAATGCGCGAAGTTGCAGCTATGGCGAACTTTTAATCTAAACAAAACCCAAGGTCTAAACGGTGCCCTAAGGGCTGTATATATGGAGGAAGAGGGGGAATTTCGTGGCCCTTGGTGGAGTGGTCCAAATCAACCCTATCTCTTGTTTCCCACACATACGGACTCTAAAAATAGCCTATACTTGTGTATTTCGAAATTACAAGGGCCTGGCCCACTAATAAGGTGACGCAGCACCTAGAATAGCCTCGGGACGACATTTATGAAGTAGCATCTTGTATATTTCGTCCAAGGCTTCATGCACCCATTATGGTGGCTTCAAAGTCCTGAAATCATCACTTGTAACTCCGTTCTTGTTCCCCTTAGCATGGCATTATCTCCATGCTTGTTCTTGCTCCAGTGTCCATCCTTCTCCAAGCTAGGGCCTTCATTTGTAAGCAAAACAAATGTATCCAATTTAGGCAGCATCATATTCTCATGAACATTAGAATCATTACCAAGAAACGAAAGTACCTGATAATTTAATTGGCGTGCGCGAGCTCTAGTAATTGGTCCATATATGTAGCAAAGAGGGTGGTTTCGGACTCTTTTTTTTCAAACCTACTCCGCAAGGAAACACGAATCGGAAACTAGATGGATCTCAAAACAAACCTAATATGCAAGGAACTCGGATTGGTGGTGGATATATGGTGGTGGATATATGGTGGTGGTATATGGCAGCGGTGGTGGTATATGGTAGCGGTGGTGGTATATGGATACGGATTGGTGGTGGTATTTGGATACGGATTGGTGGTGGTATATGGATACGGATGATGGTGCGGCGGCGTGACAACTTATGACCGAACTCAAACTCTAAAAGACTAGACTCTAAGACCAGCAACTTGACACGACGATGCAACCGCAAATTCAACAAAGCAAAAACCTAAAAAGATTATGCAAAGGCTCGATTGGTTCGGATATGATGAACTAACCCTAATTTTTTTTGGCTTTTTCGTGGACTTTAGGTATGAAGAACAGACTCGATCTAATCTACGAAAAACTGTAAAATCTCACCGAGCAACCTGAAAATCTGATACCACTTGATAGAGGCAAAGGTGTCCCGTCTTTCGATGAGATGTTGGTTTTCGCTTTGGAGGAAGTCGACTTTGACGATCCAACTACGAACGTGCGAGGACGTCGCGCCTTAGCAATCGCTAAACCAACTCCGAGAGGTTGTTGACCACGCCGGAGCACGATCAACCTGACCACGAAGGTCTGTTTCCTGCGAGCAAACGAAGAACAAGCAAGAAACTGAGATTGCAATCTGGATATTGCGAATATAAGATGAAAGCTTTATTGATCAAGGTGGGGTTACGTGGACGCCTTTGTGCGGTCGTTGAACACAAACGGCACGCGAAGTTGCAGCTATGGCGAACTTTTAATCTAAACAAAACCCAAGGTCTAAACGGTGCCCTAAGGGCTGTATATATGGAGGAAGAGGGGGGGAATTTCGTGGCCCTTGGTGGAGTGGTCCGAAATCAACCCTATCTCTTGTTTCCCCACACATACGGACTCTAAAAATAGCCTATACTTGTGTATTTCGAAATTACAAGGGCCTGGCCCACTAATAAGGTGACGCAGCACCTAGAATAGCCTCGGGACGACATTTATGAAGTAGCATCTTATATATTTCGTCCAAGGCTTCATGCACCCATTATGGTGGCTTCAAAGTCCTGAAATCATCACTTGTAACTCCGTTCTTGTTCCCCTTGCGCATGGCATTATCTCCATGCTTGTTCTTGCTCCAGTGTCCATCCTTCTCCAAGCTAGGGCCTTCATTTGTAAGCAAAACAAATGTATCCAATTTAGGCAGCATCATATTCTCATGAACATTAGAATCATTACCAAGAAACGAAAGTACCTGATAATTTAATTGGCGTGCGCGAGCTCTAGTAATTGGTCCAGTATATGTAGCAGTAGGGGCTGTGGGTGTAACAATGGTATTGATGTCCTCATCAGGATCATATGTATCTCTTTGTGTTCGGTGATCTAGCACTTGTGTGATAGATTCCTTGTTGGTTGAGTGATCTCTCTCTCGTTTCCTCCGTGTTTCCCTTTGTTCTTCTGCGTGTTCTTCGTGATTCCCCGTAGGATCCACTCCAAACGTGAAAGATCGTCCACATAGGGTTCCGCCCTGCATCACTTATTGATCTTGGAGACTTGGACACTTTACTTGTGAAGCATGCTTATTTGATTGAGCCTATTGTATTTGGTTGTTCTCGCATCATATGCATCCATACTATGAAATGCTCCCTTGTACCTTCTTATGATGAGCTTGATGCATACACTTGTTGGGTCTCTCACCCCTCGAACGATAGGTCTTTCATTTGCACTACCCTCATTTGTTTTTCCAAGTGTTTGTCATGTTCTTTCATTTTGGAGGATTCACAAGGCAGCACCATAACGACACATTTTGGTTACGTGAAGGCGTACATGATGTGCAACACCAACATTTGTGAGCATCTCCTAAAGGTGAACTCCTTCCCTTTGAGCCATCTTCAAATATGCATATTGGATGGGCCATACTTTCATTGTTGTTTCCTTCTTCTTGTCTACTTGCTACATATATTGGATGGAGGACCGACATTGGAGATGGACCCTAGGGACCTTCTAGTTGAGGAGTACCACGACATCGACCTAGGGTACATCCATGCCTACCGTGTACATGGCGATACGGTTTACGATCCGAGGTCGGATCTTTCCCAAGGGGGAGGAGATGATGCGGAGCATCCCACGTTCATCTCCATGTACACCTTCATAGCACATCAAGCTCCAAGCGGACCTACCGGAGTCAAGGTGAATCCGCTCTTCTTCGAGAATATCATGAATATCCATTGGACTTGCTTGCTACCTCACCAAAGATCTCTATGTGTCCTTAGATATGAAGACCGACGACCACAAGCTGGTGAGGAACACCCCAAAGGAGTAGGAGAAGGACCCCAAGGCCACAAGGAAGAAGATGGACCCCAACAGGGGCTGGACAGGAGGTCCTAGGCGACCCGTCGCGCACGGGCCCCGAGACCCTGCAGGCGCACGGACTACTCGAGAGTTTCTTGCTGAGCACCACATGCAAGACGGGCCTGTACCGTGCCCACGGGACACCCGTGCGCACGGGCCCAACTTACCCCGTGCGCACGGGCTCATCAGGATGCACGACCGTGATCTCCATTCCGAGCCCCTCTTCCTCCACTTCGTCCCCAAGACTATATATTCCGTACCTAGACCATTTGTTAGGGTTAGCAAAGGATATGTTAGACATATGAGAGCTTTGCTCCATGGATCCACTCCACTAGGAGATCAAGACCTCCTCTTGGAGTGACCTAGCTCAAGACCCCCTCATCGTAGGGATCCACTCCAAACGTGAAAGATCTTCCCCATAGGGTTTCACCCTACATCACCATGCATGAGGTAGTAGCCATGTCTCACATGTGGAAAGTGACGGTTCGAAGAGGAGTGAGTTCACCTTGTGCCCTATGGCGTATGGTCGAGGTCTCGTCATATGTCCTCTTGGGGCTTGGAGAGTAGTCGGAGTGTACATGGGGATGAACGTGGGATGCTCCGCATCACGTGCTGATGGTCCTTTTAAGGTGTTAGAGAAAATAAATGATAATGTGATAGAGGCAAAGGTGTCCCGATGTTTCGATGAGATGGTGGCTATCGTTTTTTGTGGGAGTCGACCTTGACGATCCGACTACGAACGTGCGAGACATCGCGCCTTAGCAATCGCTAAACCAACTTCCGAGGGTTATTAACCACGCCGGAGCACGATCAACCTGACCATGAGGGCCTGTTTCCTGCGAGCAAACGAAGAACAAGCAAGAAACTAAGATTGCAATCTGGATATTGCGAATATAATACGAAAGCTTTATTAATGAAGGTGGGGTTCTGTGACGCCTTGGTCTGGTCGTTGAACACAAACGAAGTACGCGAAGTTGCAGCTATGGCGAACTTTTAATCTACACAAAACCCAAAGTCTAAACGACGCCCTAAGGGCTGTATATATGGAGGAAGAGGAGGGAATTTCGTGGCCCTGGAGAGTGGGGTCCGAAACCAACCCAAACTCTTGTTTCCCCACACATACGGACTCTAAAAATAGCCTATACTTAAGTATTTCGAAATTACATGGGTCTGGCCCAATAATAAGGTGACGCAGCACCTAGAATAGCCTATGGACGAATATTGTGAAGTGGCATCTTGTATATTTCGTCCAAGGCTTCATGCACTCCTTATCGTGGCTTCAAAGTCCTGAAATTATCACTTGTAACTCCGTCCTTGATCCCCTTGCGCATGCCATCAACTCCATGCGTGTTCTTGCTCCAATGTTCATCCTTCTCCAAGCTCGGACCTTCATTTGTAAGCAAAACAAATGTATCCAATTTAGGCAGTGTCATATTCTCACGAACATTAGAATCATTACCAAGAAACGAAAGTACCTGGTAATTCAATTGGAGTGCGCGAGCTCTAGTAATTGGTCCAGTATATGTAACAGTAGGGGATGTGGGTGTAA
This sequence comes from Aegilops longissima, assembly GCA_021605205.1. Taxonomy (NCBI): domain Eukaryota; kingdom Viridiplantae; phylum Streptophyta; class Magnoliopsida; order Poales; family Poaceae; genus Aegilops; species Aegilops longissima. The sequence continues at coordinate 14,745 of JAHIAM010002901.1, forward strand.
CAATGGTATTGATGTCCTCATCATCCTCCCCTTCTTGAAATGAAGTCGTCCTCGACGGAAGCTCATCTTCCTCACCCAAATAAGGCTTCAAATCTGCAATGTTAAAAGTGGGACTAACCCCAAATTCTGCAGGCAGCTCAAGTTTATATGCATTATCATTTATTTTCTCTAACACCTTAAATGGACCATCAGCACGTGGCATTAGCTTTGATTTGCGCAAATTAGGAAACTTATCCTTACGCAAATGTAACCAAACAAGATCTCCAGGTGCAAAGACAACATGTTTTCTACCCTTATCTCCAGCAAGTTTATATTTAACATTCATACGCTCAATGTTTTCCTTAGTTAACTCATGCCTTTTTAAGATCAATTCAGCACGTTGTTTAGCATCAAAATTAACCTTCTCCGAAGATGGAAAAGGCAACAAATCAATGGGTGCACGAGGTAGGAAACCATACACAATTTCAAAAGGGCACATCTTAGTAGTAGAATGCAACGAACGATTATAAGCAAATTCAATATGAGGCAAGCATTCTTCCCACATTTTCTTATTATTCTTCAAAACAGCCCTAAGCATAGTAGACAATGTTCTATTGACTACTTCAGTTTGTCCATCAGTTTGGGGGTGACAAGTAGTACTAAAAAGCAGTTTAGTCCCCAACTTAGCCCATAAACATCTCCAAAAGTGGCTAAGAAATTTAGTATCACGATCTGAAACAATAGTATTTGGCACACCATGCAAGCGAATAATTTCACGAAAGAACAAATCAGCAACATTAACAACATCATCGCTTTTATGACATGGTATAAAGTGTGCCATTTTCGAGAATCTATCCACGACAACAAATATGTTATCCCTCCCCTTCTTTGTTCGAGGTAAACCTAAAACAAAGTCCATAGATATATTCTCCCAAGGAACACTAGGCACAGGCAAAGGCATATATAAACCATGAGGATTGAGTCGTGACTTAGCTTTTTGACATGTAGTGCGGCGAGCAACAAAACGCTCAACATCCCGTCTCATCTTTGGCCAAAAGAAATGTGTAGCAAGTACGTCCTCCGTCTTCTTCACGCCAAAGTGTCCCATTAATCCTCCTCCATGCGCCTCCTGCAACAACAAAAGACGAAGGGAGCTAGCAGGAATGCATAGCTTGTTAGCACGGAACACAAAACCATCATTAACAACGAACTTGTTCCATGTTCTTCCTTCTTTACAATTCTGCATTACATCTTTAAAATCAGCATCATGCACATATTGATCTTTGATGGTCTCCAAACCAAATATTTTGAAGTCAAGTTGTGAAAGCATAGTATAGCGACGAGACAAAGCATCAGCAATAACATTTTCTTTACCCTTCTTGTGTTTAATGACATAAGGGAAAGTCTCAATGAATTCAACCCATTTAGCATGTCTACGATTCAGTTTAGCTTGACTTTTAATATGTTTCAAAGATTCATGATCGAATGTATAACAAATTCTTTGGGCCATAAATAATGTTGCCATGTCTCTAAAGTCCTAACAAGAGCATATAATTCTTCATCATAAGTAGAATAGTTCAGACTAGGCCCACTCAATTTTTCGAAAAGTATGCAACAGGTTTGCCATCTTGTAATAACACACCTCCTAATCCAATTCCACTAGCATCACATTCAAGCTCAAAAGTCTTATTAAAATCAGGAAGTTGGAGTAAAGGAGCATGTGTCAACTTATCTTTCAATACCGTGAAGGCTTCTTCCTGTGCGGTACCCCAAACAAAAGGCACATCCTTCTTTGTAAGCTCATTAAGAGGTGCAGCAATGGTGCTAAAATCTCTCACAAAACGCCTATAGAAACCAGCGAGTCCAAGAAAACTCCTCACTTGTGTGACCGTTTTGGGCTGCGGCCAACTCTCAATAGCTTCAATCTTGGCTTTATCAACTTCAATTCCCTGTGGATTAACAACATAGCCAAGAAAAGATACCCGGTCGGTGCAAAAGGTGCACTTCCCAAGGTTACCAAACAAACGTGCATCACATAGAGCATTAAAAACAACACGTAAATGTTTCAAATGTTCTTCCAAAGATTTGCTATAAATCAGTATATCATCAAAATAGACTACCACAAATCGTCCAGTGAAAGCACGTAAAACTTCGTTCATTAGTCTCATTAAAGTACTAGGTGCATTAGTTAACCCAAAAGGCATGACTAACCACTCATATAAACCAAACTTAGTTTTAAATGTTGTTTTCCATTCATCTCCCAATTTCATACGAATTTGATGGTACCCACTACGCAAATCAACTTTGGAGAATTTTGTAGAGCCACTCAATTCATCAAGCATATCATCTAGCCTAGGAATAGGATGACGATAACGAATAGTAATATTATTAATGCCTCTACAATCAACACACATACGCGACGTACCATCCTTTTTAGGCACTAATATAATATGAACAGCACAAGGACTAAGAGATTCGCGTATATAACCTTTGTCGAGCAGCTCCTGTAATTGACGCATAATCTCCTTCATCTCCTCTGGATTGGTACGGTATGGTGCACGGTTGGGTAGCGATGCACCGAGAATTAAGTCAATTTGATGCTCAATCCCTCGAATAGGTGGTAATCCTGGTGGCACGTCTTGTGGGAAGACGTCAGCGAACTCCTGCAAAATGTTAGTGACAGCAGGGGGCAAAGAGGAAGGCACGTACTCGAATGAAAATAATGCCTCTTTGCACAAAAAGCATAGCAAACAGATTTGCCAGAATCTAGCTCATCAATATCAGATTTGGTGGCAAGTAAACATGCACTTTTTAATTTAATTTCAGAAGCAACACTAGATGGTTTATTATTAGGCTTCATTTGTTGCTATCTTTTGCCACAATCTGATTTTCACTCTTACTTTTCTCCTGTTTTTCTTTATTAGGTATATTAATATCATCTTTCAAAATGGAATCAGGAGTCATAGGAAGCAAAGTAATATTTTTATCCTTGTGAACAAGAGTATACTGATTGTTTCTACCATGGTGTACAGAATTTTTATCAAATTGCCATGGTCTACCAAGTAATAAGGAACATGCTTGCATAGGTACCACATCACAATCAACATAATCAGCATATGTAGAGATACTAAAATGCACACGAACAGTACGTGTTACCTTAACCTTGCCGCTGTTGTTGAACCATTGGATGTAGTAAGGATGTGGATGTGGTCTTGTGGTGAGAGAAAGCTTCTCCACCATATCCATGCTAGCCAAGTTGTTGCAGCTCCCTCCATCTATGATGACGGGAATAGAACGTTCCTTCACAACTCACTTTGTATGGAACAAGTTATGCCTCTGATTTTGCTCAGCTTGTGTAACCTGCACACTCAAAACACGTTGAGCAACTAAACATTCATACTGTCAAGCATCTTCAGCAGCCATGTATTGCGTCTCAAAATCAGAATCATCTCCACCGTGTTCTTCATGTGTAATAAGAGCCAAAGTCTCTTCATCATAGTCACTAGCAGACTCATACCCACCATCCTCGTAGCAATCATCACACGCTGAGATTGGCATTCTCAATAAAATGTCCTCTTCCCTTACAACGACGACAAATAATATCACTTGTGTGCCCTGTTGACGCCATGGAAGAAGAAGAGCTCTGTGTAGGCCCAAAGGTGTGCTCTTGGCGAGATAGTGGTGGTTGTGCCTGCTTTCTTGTATCACGGTTGGAGGTGGCAGCCGACGGAGGTGCCGGTGTAGTAGAACGTGTGGAAGTAGATGATGCACGTGGTGTCCATGATGAAGGTCGACCTGCGAGAAAAGTTAGTCCGCGCCAAGGCACATCGATCCTGCACTTCACGCTCAGCTTTACAAGCAAGATGGAATAATCGAGTGATATTATTATAATCCTTGTAGTCTAGAATGGTCTGAATCTCTATTTAATCCACCCAGAAAACGTGCAAGCATAGCTTCATTCTCCTCAACAATACCACATCTAATCAAGCCAGTTTGTAATTCCTGATAATATTCTTCTACCGAATTTTTTCCTTGTCTTAGGCGCTGCAATTTTTGAAGTAATTCACGTTGATAATATGGTGGAACCCAACGAGTACGCATAGCAGTTTTCAAAGCAGCCCAAGTAGCTGGAACAGGATATAATCTACAATGTTCAGACCACCAAACACATGCAAAGCTAGTGAAAGCACAAACAGCAGCAGGAACACGTCTCTCCTCAGGATATTGTAAACATGTAAATCGTTGTTCAGTTTCTAACTCCCAAGTAAGATATATATCAGGAACATATCTACCCTCAAATGGTGGAATATTCAATTTCAGTTTAGGGAGATGGTCATGATCTCGTACCTGAAGGGGAGCCCGAACATTGCCATTGTTTGCATGTGGACGACCTGGTGGTTGTGGTGCTGGTGGTTGCACGTAGTTCTGATGTTGATCAACCTCATCCTCGTAAGCTCTCACATAATCATCCTCCCCGCCGCAGCAGCAGGAGCCATGTAGTATCAACAGCAGCACCAGCAGCTTGGCCAGTGAAGAGGGACACGGAAGCTCGGCGGAGGGCTGTTTCACGATGTGGAGGTAGTCCATGTTGTTGTAGTAGAGGTGCGTTAGGTGCAGCCGGTGGTGGTGGTGGTAGACGCGAGCAATTCATTAAACCTGTTATCGAGCTTTGTTTCAACGCCTTCTCAATGCCATCTATCTTCTCCATGGCCTCTTCAAATCTATTTAGCACATCGTCCACCTGCCCACTCATCATTTGTTGAAACTTATCATGTAGCGCTTTGTTTGTCATGTTCTCCCGGTCGGTCTCGCCGGCTTGTGATCCTGCCATGGTTAGCAGCAATAGAAACACACAAGAATATGATTGACGGACTACTAGGAAGTGGTGGTGGTGGTGTGGTGGACGGTCACAAATCCGTCAAGCAAATCTCAAATTCTTACCAGTTCTTACCCAAAGAAGAAAGCGGTGATCGGCAACCGATGTAGTCAAAACTCTCAAAGCTTGGATAGAGCGATTACCAGGGAGAGTCAATGATGCGGAGCATCCTACGGTCATCACCATGTCAAGAGTCCGTTTGGCAAGTGACACGTGCAACCTCTACTTCTCATACATAAAGGTGAATCTTCTCCTTTACACGTGTTCACTTGACCCCTTCGAGGATGGTATACTACTTGACACTTCTCCGTGTGCATGCATAACTATTGTCCGAGCTTCACGGATGTCGAGGAGGAGTGCAAGCGCCAAGGAACGACTACACCGTCTGCGAGGGAAGCATGGAAGGAAGGAGGAAGAGAACTGGCAGCGCTCGAACGAGCGGTACTACTGCCCACTCCAAGCGGTACTACCGCTAAGGTCACCCAAGCGGTACTACCGCCCCTCCAAGCGGTACTACCGCTCAAGCGGTACTACCGGCCATGAGCCTGGTACTACCGCCCTGCCTGTGCGCAGCCGCGGGCCTTTGGCCTTGTATCCCTCTCCCACTTACCCCTTCGTGGCTTAGACTAAATAGACCACCTCCACTTCCTTTCTAGGGTTAGCAAATATGATAGCTCATTCTTAGGTGAGCTTTGCTCCTACCTCTACTCTTGAGAGAGAGAGAGACTACCACTCCCATGGAGTTCAAGACCTCCATGTGAGAAGATCCTGCGGGATATCATCAAGACCCCCTTGCGGGAAGATCCTTCTAGGATATCATCAAGACCTCCTCTTGGAGATGAACCTTACCTTGTATCTTTCCCTTTGTTGTTCATGTACCTTGTGATCTTGTGTGTCTGATTGTCTAGTGGATGTGTGATTGGACTTGTTCTTGAGTGTTTCCCTTGTGATTTCTCTCCGTTCTTCCCCGTGTTCATCGTGTTCTTCGAGGGATCCCACTCCAAACGTGAAAGATCGTCCACGTAGGGTTCCGCCCTACATCATCTATGGTATCATGAGCCACGTTGATCACGTTATTGGAGCCCCTACCCCTCTTTTTCTAGCTTGATTTTGTTGTTTTTGTCCTAATTCCGAAAATTCCCCACAAAAATAGCCCCAAATTTTTTTGTGATTTGTTAGTTTTGATGATGTTTTGTTGATTTTTATCCATGGATTTGCTTGGTTTCGAGTGGATCTAGCATTTCCCCAAGTTTCCCCACTTCCCATCCACGAAATCTCTCCAATTTTGACCCCGAAATCATCCATTTCCGCCCCAAAATCGCGCCCCTATCCGGATTTGCGAAAAATCCCGACACGAGCGGTACTATCGCCCTCCAAGCGGTACTACCGCTTAGCACCTCCAAGCGGTACTACCGCCCTTCCAAGCGGCACTACCGCCCCTCCCAGAGCCAGATTTTGCGAAAAAACCCGACACGAGCGGTACTACCGCCCGTTCCAAGCGGTACTACCGCTTACGAGCGGTACTACCGCCCTCCCAGCGGTACTACCGCCCTAGCCAGTTTCAGCCTTCCGTCTTTCACCGTTTCGGCCATAACTAATTCATCCGGAGTCCGATTTTGACGTTCTTTAGCTCGTTTTGAAGCTATTGACATCCCCCTTCCAATAAAAATACTACCATCACCATTTGACTCCATCAAATTTTGTAAACTTTGGCATCTTTGCCTAGGGCTTCCGCCACATCCTCCATAACCACCACCACCTAACAATTTTGTTCCCCATCGCATTAGTGGTTGCTTGAGTAGTGATTCGAGTCTCCTAAGGTGTTTGGATACTTAGGGACATTGCTTCTTCATCAACCACCACCACCACTTCCACATCTTGTTAACCCAATCTTGTTGTGTTGAGAGTTGTGTCTCCTAAGGTGTTTCGGCTACTTAGGGACCGTGCTACCAACTCCGACACCGTGTATAGCCCATCATTCCACTTCCGCATTGCCAAGTGCAAACCACCACCGCATTCCGCTTCCACCATTTGACATTTGATATTTGAGATTTTGAGTTCGCGGTTTTCCGTTTCCTAAGGTGTTTCGCTACTTAGGGACGAGTTTCCATCATCTTGGTATCTACATCAAGAACACCGCCACTCATCATCGCAGGACGGTAACCTCGACGACACCATTGTATATTCCCTTGCAAATTGCATTGTTAACCCCTAGCCCATTTTGCGTCACTTGCCTATCGAGACTAGCCATTTGAGTATTGTCGGGCCACGTTACTTGTGCACATTAGTAATCTACACCATCCATTGCATACATACCATATCATCTTGGTATCATCATATCATCCATTGTGTCACAATATCGTTCCCGCATATACACAATAGCTATCTTGGTTTGTGCATTGTGCAAAAGTGGCCATACAAAAAAAAAGAGAATAAGCTTTTAAGCAAAAGAGAGAAAGAGCAAAGAAGCTTGTAAGCAAGTGCCATAGCATCATACCACATTGCATATAAGATTATCATATCCGATCATCTTGGATCATCTTGAGAGAAACACCGGGAACCATACATACATAGCATACTTGGGATAGAAAGTTTATCCATTTTGCATCTTATAGGTTGTGCACAAGTGTCGATCCGCCTATTGAGCAATCGTGCTAGCGTCTCTCTTGAGTTGTGCAACACGAGCGTTTTGGTGGATTCCACATTTTGAGCTCATTCCTTGGTTGCACGGCCCCATTTATCTATCCGTGTGTGTTTCCGTGTGCCACATATTGCTATTGGTCTACTTGTTTCGCTTGCGAATTTGTGAATCTCTTTCAACATTATTGACTCTTGCTAACATTTTGCATCAAATTTTGTGCCACTATCCTCACCGAGCTCTACCATAAGCTTTACTTGATAGGTGTGAGTGAACAAGTCCGTACCAATTCCACTATTCTTTCATCTCACATTGAGTGAAACAGGATACATCCTCAACTTTGGGAAAAGGTAACTTGGTATTGTTTATCTCATTTCCTACTCACCTCTACTCGAGTCTTGTGATGGATAGGCAAGGCATTTCACCTTCGGTCTACAACAACAACGACGAGTTCGATGCCACGAACAACAACTACGACACCAAGATGCAAGCTAAAATGGAGGAGATCAAATCCCTCATCAAGTCCTACAAGCGATCTTCCTCATCTTCGAGAAGACGCTCAAGAGCACATCCTTCCGAGCGACCATCTCCGGCAACATCACATCGGCATCGACACCATCATCAACAAGAACGTGAAGGTCAAGAGCTCAACATCAACAACCGCTCAACGACTTCACCATCTCCCTTGGCATCTTCGCCAAGCGACTTCAAGGCATCTTCGCCTACGGATATTCGGCATCTTCGCCAACAAGCACCCCAAGACTACGCCAAGAGAAGCTCCCAAGCTCAAGTCCGCGACTTCCATGAGCTACTACGACCTCGACATCGACCACGAGATTCCTTTCTATGGGACTCAAGAACCCGAGGAGTACCTCGAGTGGGAGCGTTTGATGGACGACTACCTCAAGCTACATCAAGTTCCTCCCAAGATCAAGTGAAGTGCGCCACAAGAAACTTCCACGACTACGCCTCGACATGGTGGCTTCACACACCTTGAGCACTACGACATGAGTTGGCCCAAGACGAAGAGAGCTTTGCGGCAGAGTTTGTGCCTCCAACCTACACGGAACAACTTCTTCGCCAATTGGAGAACACCATCCAAGGATCCAAGTCCATCGACGCGTACTTCAAGGAGATGAAGATTGCCTTCTGACGAGCGGTGTGGATGACCCCATTTCGATGAAGTTCCACTTCATGATGGGATTGAACAACGACATCTCCAAGACTATCTTCCTCGAGAACTACAAGTCCATCGACGACTACTACATTGGTGCTCTCAAGGCGAACAAGAACTCATGAAGGCCAAGGCTTCTCCACCCCAAGCACACTTCACGGCGACCAAGCTCTACAACAAGCATGAGGCTAGTACCACCATGATGTCCAAGCCCGACAAGCTCCAAGACGATGCTCCCAAGTGCGACTTCACCGCCATCCCTCTTTGTGGCATTGATGATGCGAGTCTACCTTGACTCTTTCTCAAGCTGGTGCGGCGACAAATACGACTACGGAGACCTTCAAGGACCAAGCTTTGGAGGCAAGCGACAAGGTGGCGAGCAAGGATGATGCTTCCATCTTAGGAGGCGAGAGTTATGTTGTGCCATCTTGGCCTTCATCCACGGCAGCGATGACGAGATGATCGAGCATGGGATTTTCCTTCGGTCATGGAGGAGAGTGATGATGTGCCATCTTCGCCTTCATCCGATGCACGGCGATGAGATGGTTGAGTATTTCACTTCGACCACAGCGACGTATGATGACTTGAGCGACTTGTGCCACCATATTGAGAGTGAGAGTGACTTCACCACTAGCCCCATATATGACGAGTTGCCCCAATTCTCATGTGAGGAGAGCCACAACCACCACTTGAGTGAGATGAGTGACTCCACCATACGTGAGTTTGAGTGCACCTATTTTGAGGGAGTGAGTGAACCACCACATAGAGAGAGTGAGATAGTTGATAGGTCATGTGAGGCCACTTTCAACACTAACGACTTGACCTCTACCTCTATTGTGTCTTCTCATTTGGTGCTAGGTCCCATTTATGATGACGCCGATCCTCGACGACTTCGTCCTCCCTTTGGACAAGATGATGGCCATGGTGGAATATGATGCACCCCCCACATGGTTCCATCAAGATGAAGATGACCACCATTTGGTCTTTCCCACCTCACCTACACCACTTGAGTGGAATGACAAAGGTAACAAAGGTGACGGTGATGCTCTCGTCCCACTAGTGGACTATTTTGACATTGATTGCTTGCATGATGTTGATCACCCTATTGACATGCTTCATTCTAGTATGATTTCCCCATGTGATGATTTGCCCATTTATGATGAATATGATGATTCTCATGTGGAGTCTATTAGTTGTGATGCTATGTTACATAGGATTTCTTGTGACAATTCTTTAGGTCACATCATGTTTGCTAATCCGCTTGACTTATCATATGCTATGCATGAGATCCATCATATGTCTTATTTGCAATCTCTTCATAGTGACTATGCATATGCCATTAAAATAAACCCAATTTGCACATATGGCATAGATGACAAGCCCATGGTTATTGGCATTTGTTTTTCTTGTGATGATATTGATTTGCATCATTTATCTCATATGCCATGCCATGCCCACCTAGCCGGATATGCATTGTTTTGGATGTTGTCCATTTTCTCCAAATGATGTTTCCAATATTGCTCATGAGGAGACCCCCATAGTTTCCTCATACTTGTTAGGAGATTTTGATCCATCCCATCCATTGCATGATCCCAATACTTGTGTGCACCATATGCTCCCCATGAACAAACATGCTTTTGATGTGCCATATACTTGCATTCTCAATTTGTGTCCCCATCGTGTCATACATAATAACTATTCTTTCATGATGGATGACATGTTCTTATACCATGCATCAAATTTCTTTGAGCGATGCTTATGTTGTGCTAACTCATATGTACACATACACATCATGATGGATGATGTGTACATTTACCACGCGCACAATTTCTTTGGTTTGTGTCTCTTTGGTGTAGGTACCCATGAATACTTGTCAAACTCGCAATCCCACGAGTTGACAAAACGAGCTCTAGAGAGCAACGATGATTTGGGATCCCATGGATTGTCTTTCCCACCGCTCTCTTTGCGCAAATCCTTCGTGCATTTCTTCTACACGGCCCTCACTTGGCTATGGATTGTTTTCCATTATACATCCTTTGCCCATATTGCCATGTTCACTTTGCATGATATGCCCATTCCTATGCCTTTGCCATGCATTTGTGAGCCCTGCTTTGCATTACACATGATGATTGATTCTAGTACTTGTATGTGTATTTGCAAGCTTGGTGGATATATCACTTGTTATTGCCATGTTCTATTCATGACCCGTTCCTATGATGATACTTTCATCTTGCTTTGTGTTCGTGCTTGTGATATGTCATGTGCATTCCCTATGCCTATTATTTGCTCACATGACATGATTGCCATGATTTACTCTAGTGTGTTGCATCTTCGCTCCACTAGTTTGCACGACATGATTGATATTCTTGCTTGTCTTGCATCACCCATGATTCATACTTGCTCATTTCATGCGGTTGATGACAACCATTTCCATGCTTTGCACATGATTGTCATTGCTTCTTGTCACATATCTCCATATATTGCCTCTCTCATGCTAGATGATTTACCATGTATTGAGTGCAACCATGTTATTCGTCTTGCTCATGAGTTTGCCCCCATAGCATTCTCACACATGATTGGAGATTTTGACATATTACATGTGAAGCATGCTTGTCTTACTTCTTTGCACCATATACCTAGTGCCATGAATTTAGCCATTGTTGCATCATATTATTCATGCACTTGTGCTTCTTATGGTTTTGTGCAAAAGATGAGAACCATCATGATGGATGATGTGTTTATCTACCATGTGCATACGTTCTTTGTTTTGTTATGTGCATGTGTAGGATACTTGGACTTTGTGTCGACTTCCACTTCACGTGAGTTGACCATTCGAGCTCTTGAGAGCGAGCCTCATACATTCTACCACGACTCGCTTCTACACCGTATTTGCTTCCACTTCGGCATTGTGAAGAATGCACAAGGACACACTTTCAAGGTGACATCCTTCTTGAGCTTGGATATTGTGGATCATACTTCATGTGTTGCTTGCACCATTTGCCCGCATGTTCGAGATATTGCTTTCACCAATGATTGCCACATTTCCATGCTTCATGATATATATACCTTGGGTGTTGCATCCAATTCTTGGACTACTTGCTACTATCATATGGTTGGTTGCACCAATATCATTTCTTCACATATGCCATATCCCATTGATTGCTACATGCTTGACTTGATGACCTCACACATGATGAATAATTGCTCTTTCTATTGCGTTGAGTGCCACACTATATTCACTACACCCTATGCACATTATGCTTGGATTGTCTTGCACTTGACCCATGTGTTTAGACACTTCATTTTATTTGGTGTTGTGAATACTTCCTATGCCTACCATCGACCATTTGTCGAGCGCTTTATGCATCTTGCTATGACCTTGAGGTGGATGCTTGTGCTCTTGTCACACATATTTGCATCTCTACCTCACATTTACATGCTTGTTCCCATGATATTTTTGCTTGTGCTCGATTGATATGCTTACATGCCATGTCACAATCCTTTGTCACACCCTATGCTATGTTTGATGACAACACTTGTTTGGTGAATCACCTCTTCAATGCTTGGTTTTGCACTAACGCTAACCACATTTGTTTTTCCAAGTGTTTGTTCTATTTACTCCTTTTGAAGGAATCACAAGATGGCGCGGCATCGGAGAGTGCCCATTTCGAGCTTCAAGATGACAAGTACTTGGTGATCGTCCACTTCAACACGGCGACGCTATCTCTTTCCCATGGTGATTTGGTCTTGATCCGAGGTCGGATCTTTCCCAAGGGGAGGGATGATGCGGAGCATCCCACGGTCATCACCATGTCAAGAGTCCGTTTGGCAAGTGACACGTGCAACCTCTACTTCTCATACATAAAGGTGAATCTTCTCCTTACACGTGTTCACTTGACCCCTTCGAGGATGGTATACTACTTGACACTTCTCCGTGTGCATGCATAACTATTGCCTGAGCTTCACGGATGTCGAGGAGGAGTGCAAGCGCCAAGGAACGACTACACCGTCTGCGAGGGAAGCATGGAAGGAAGGAGGAAGAGAACTGGCCGCCCGAGCAGCGGTACTATCGCCACTCCAAGCGGTACTACCGCTAAGGTCACCCAAGCGGTACTACCGCCCCTCCAAGCAGTACTACCGCTCAAGCGGTACTACGGCCATGAGCCTGGTACTACCGCCCTGCCTGTGCGCAGCCGCGGGCCTTTGGCCTTGTATCCCTCTCCCACTTACCCCTTCGTGGCTTAGACTAAATAGACCACCTCCACTTCCTTTCTAGGGTTAGCAAATATGATAGCTCATTCTTAGGTGAGCTTTGCTCCTACCTCTACTCTTGAGAGAGAGAGAGACTACCACTCCCATGGAGTTCAAGACCTCCATGTGAGAAGATCCTGCGGGATATCATCAAGACCCCTTGGGAAGATCCTTCTAGGATATCATCAAGACCTCCTCTTGGAGATGAACCTTACCTTGTATCTTTCCTTTGTTGTTCATGTACCTTGTGATCTTGTGTGTCTGATTGTCTAGTGGATGTGTGATTGGACTTGTTCTTGAGTGTTTCCCCTTGTGATTTCTCTCCGTTCTTCCCCGTGTTCATCGTGTTCTTCGAGGGATCCCACTCCAAACGTGAAAGATCGTCCACGTAGGGTTCCGCCCTACATCAGTCAAACGCACGATGTAGATGTATGTGGAGCTGGGAAGGCTTATAATATGGTGGCAAAAAGGGTCAGCAATAATCAATTCAGAGATGCAAAGTTGAATAAACGCTCAACGACGGTCTTGTCTTTGGTCCTAGGCTAGACCGTGCTAGAGACGCGAGCCTAGAACACTAACAAAAGCACGGCGCTGCACGGAAACAACGGAAAAGCACACTCTGGAATAATTTTTTTCGCTTTTTTTTTTGCGAAAAATCACTATAATGGCGAGTGTCTCAAAACTCTTCCTGGTCAAACCGACGGGATGGGCACGAAATTTTTCGACCAAATTTTTTTTTTCGACTGCCCGGACCCAAAAACTGGAAACGGGTCAAAAAAAACTTTCTATAATGGCGACTGTCTCAATACGCTTAGAAACACCTAAAAATAGGATAGCCAGAAAATTTTTCGACAAGTGCGTTTTCGGAAAATTTTGGGCCTAAACGGAGGGTGGTTTCCAGACTCTTACTTTTTTTTTTCCGAAACCTACTCCGGCAAGGAAAACACAAATCGGAAACTAGATGGATCTCGAAAACAAACCTAATATGCAAGGAACTCGGATTGGTGGTGGATATATGGTGGTGGTATATGACAGCGGTGGTGGTATATGGTAGCGGTGGTGGTATATGGAGACGGATTGGTGGTGGTATATGGATACGGATTCAGAGCTGTGGCGGATAAGCAATGGTGGTAGATGGCAAGGCGATGATGATGGTGCGGCGGCGGCGTGACAACTTATGACCAGAACTCGAAACTCTAAAAGACTAGACTCTAAGACCAGCAACTTGACACGACGATGCAACCGCAAATTCAACAAAGCAAAAACCCTAAAAAGATTATGCAAAGGCTCAGATTGGTTCGGATATGATGAACTAACCCTAATTTTTTTTTGTGGCTTTTTCGTGGACAATAGGTATGAAGAACAGACTCGATCTAAACTACGAAAAACTGGAAAATCTCACCGAGCAACCTGGAAATCTGATACCACTTGATAGAGGCAAAGGTGTCCCGTCTTTCGATGAGATGTTGGTTTTCGCTTTGGAGGAAGTCGACTTTGACGATCCGACTACGAAAGTGCGAGGACGTCGCGCCTTAGCAATCGCTAAACCAACTCCGAGAGGTTATTGACCACGCCGGAGCACGATCAACCTGACCACGAGGGTCTGTTTCCTGCGAGCAAACGAAGAACAAGCAAGAAACTGAGATTGCAATCTGGATATTGCGAATATAAGATGAAAGCTTTATTGATCAAGGTGGGGTTCTGTGGACGCCTTTGTGCGGTCGTTGAACACAAACGAAACGCGAAGTTGCAGCTATGGCGAACTTTTAATCTAAACAAAACCCAAGGTCTAAACGGTGCCCTAAGGGCTGTATATATGGAGGAAGAGGGGGGAATTTCGTGGCCCTTGGTGGAGGGGTCCGAAATCAACCCTAACTCTTGTTTCCCCACACATACGGACTCTAAAAACAGCCTATACTTAAGTATTTCGAAATTACATGGGCCTGGCCCAATAATAAGGTGATGCAGCACCTAGAATAGCCTATGGACGAATATTATGAAGTGGCATCTTGTATATTTCGTCCAAGGCCTCATGCACTCACTAGGGTGGCTTCAAAGTCCTGGAATCATCACTTGTAACTCCGTTCTTGTTCTCCTTGCGCATGGCATTATCTCCATGCTTGTTCTTGCTCCAATGTCCATCCTTCTCCAAGCTAGGGCCTTCATTTGTAAGCAAAACAAATGTATCCAATTTAGGCAGCATCATATTCTCATGAACATTAGAATCATTACCAAGAAACGAAAGTACCTGATAATTTAATTGGCGTGCGCGAGCTCTAGTAATTGGTCCAGTATATGTAGCAGTAGGGGCTGTGGGTGTAACAATGGTATTGATGTCCTCATCAGAAAGTGCCATAGCATCATACCACATTGCATATAAGATTGTCATATCCGATCATCTTGGATCATCTTGAGAAACATCGGGAACCATACATACATAGCATACTTGGGATAGAAAGTTTATCCATTTTGCATCTTATAGGTTGTGCACAAGTGTCGTATCCGCCTATTGAGCAATCGTGCTAGCGTCTCTCTTGAGTTGTGCAACATGAGCGTTTTGGTGGATTTCACATTTTGAGCTCATTCCTTGGTTGCACGGTCCCATTTATCTATCCGTGTGTGCGTTTCCGTGTACCTTTCATTGCTATTGGTCTACTTGTTTCGCTTGCAAATTTGTGAATCTCTTTCAACATTATTGACTCTTGCTAACATTTTGCATCAAATTTTTGTGCCACTATCATCACCGAGCTCCACCATAAGCCTTACTTGTGTAGGTGTGAGAAACCGAGAAGAATTGGTACCAATTGTGCTATTTCCTTGTTATACATTTGAGTGATCATTGATCCATCTTCAACATCGGTCAAGGTACATTTGGTCTAATTCTTCTCTTTCTCCCACTCATATTAGCTCGAGTTTTGTGATGGATAGGCAAGGCATTTCCTCTCCGGTCCTCGACAACAACGACGGTGTGAACAACTACATCACCAAAGCGTCAATCTTCGATCTACAACGACAAATGCAAGGCGCATAATCAAGATTGCGAGAGCGCATCGAGAACATCTCCATCGACATTCGTCATTCCGAAGCAAGGAGAAGGGACTACATCGACAAGAACCTTTCCGCACATAAAGAGGAGCAAGATGCAAGGATGGAGGAGATTCGGGCCTTGATCAAGTCTTCTTCCCCTTCGTCATCTTCAAGGCGGCGACGTTCAAGCCACAAGTCTTTCGAGCGCCCAAGCGATGCAAGCGCAAGTCGTCCACATCCACATCTCCATGGCGACCACCATCACGTTCGTGATCCACATCGTCATGAAGGGCAAGTCACCTCCAAGCATCATGTGCACGCATTTACGCGATTTAACGACATCTTCTACGAGCTCAAGCACGACAACGACATCATCATCATGAAGATGCTCCACAAGCGCAAATGCACAAGTCCCAACAATCCCTACTTCACGCCAAATCCAAGCTTCAAGAGCACAAAAGAAGACCGCGAGACGACCACCACCAGGACGGCGCTACGGCTACATCAACCACTTCGGCATCTTCACCAAGTGTTCTCAAGGCATCTTCGCCTTTGGACGTACGGCGTCTTCGCCTACATCCCACGAGTACGCCTACAACGACTTCATCAAGTCCAAGGCGACTACCTACGAGCGAGGGCGACACTTCCATCTTCGGAAGCCCCTCAAGGAAGATGGCCAAGCATGGGAAATTCCCTTCGGTCATGGAGACGAGCTACGAGGTGCCATATCATATGGGCCTCCAACCACAAGACGGTGACAAGAAGGTTGAGCATGGGACTATCCCTTCAACCAAGGCGGTGATAGGAGTTGAGCATGGAGACGTTTGCACCAACATCTCTCCGACACCCACATATAAAGAGATGACACAATTCCCATGTGAGGAGAGCCACCCCACCATGAGTGATATGAGTGACTCCACCATATGTGACATTGAGTGCATTTCCTATGAGAGGATGAGTGTGACCACCACTAGCCCCACACTTGAGAGCATGCCACACATACTATGTGAGATTGAGCGCCATTGGAGTGACTCCACCAACCATATGAGTGAGAGCATCCTTGAGGGAGTGAGTGAGCCACAACACTTAGTGAGTGAGGTAGTTGACACGGCATGTGAGGCCACCATGATTTCTAACGACTTCACCTCTACTCCTAGTGTGTTTTCTTCTTTGGCGCTAGGTCTCCTACATGACGACATGCTTACCCTCGACGAGTCCATCCCTCCAATGGAGACAACGATGGCCATGGTGGACGACGATGCACCCCCCACATGGTTCCATCATGATGAAGATGACAATGACTTGTTCTTCGACACCTCACCTACAACACATGAGCGATGCTCCAAAGGTAAAACAGGTGATCGTGCTTCTCTTGTCCCACTAGTGGACTATCTTGACATCGATTGCTCCCATGATGTTGACCCACCTATTACCATGCTTCATGCTAGTGAAACTTCTTCATGCCTTGACTTACCTATTTCTGATGAATATGATGATGAGCATGTTGAGTTGCCTAGTTGTGATGCTATGCTCCATAGGATATCTTGTGAAAATTCTATTGGTCACTTCATGTTTGACAATCCATTGAACTTGTCATATGCTATGAGTGAGATCTCCCATATTGCATCATTTCAATCTCAACATAGTAACTATGCATGCCCCATTAAAATCAATCCTATTTGCACTTATGGCATAGATGACGAGATGATGGTCATTGGCTTTTGTTTTTCATTTGATTATATTGCCATGTTTCCTTTACATGATTTGTGCAATTCATCTACTATGTCATGCCATGATCACATTGTTCCAAATATGCATTGTTTTGGATGTTGTCAATATTCTCCATGTGATGTTGCTACTCATACTCATGAGGAGACCCCCATAGTTTCCTCATACATGTTGGGAGATTTTGATTCATCCCATCCTTTGCATGATTTCCATGATTGGTTGCACCATATGCATTCCATGAATAACAATGCTCTAGATATTTCTCATGATGCATTACACAATTTGAGTCTCCATTATGCATGCATAACAACAAACCTATCATGATGGATGACATGTTTCTATATCACGCATCCCATTTATTTGAGCATTGGCTATTTTGTGCTAACCAACACATGCACGTGCGCATCATGATGGATGATGTGTACATATATCACGCACACACAATTTTCCCTTTGTCTTTGTTTTGTGTAGGTACTCACGTATACTCGTCAACATCTCAATCCCATGAGTTGACGAAACGAGCTCTCGAGAACAACGATGCTTTGGGATCCCGTGGACTTTCATTCCCACCATTCCTTTTGCGCAAGGACTACGCGCATCTCTTTTACTTGTCTCTCACACGGCTATGGGCTATATATCACTTGTCGATTCATGCTCATTTTACTGTGTTTACTTTGCATGCTATGCTTGCTTCTATACCTTTGCCATGCAATTGTGACCCTTGCTTGCATCTACCCATGATTCACCATTATGCTACTCCTATGTGTATTTGCATGCTTGGTGGAGATCCTTGTTGCTTTTGCCATGTTTATCATGTGCCCCATGCTATTGATGCTATTTTGCTCATATCTTGCCGTTATGCTTGTGAAATGTCATGTGCATTTTATATGCCCACTATTTGCACACATGACATGATTACCATGATTACATCTAGTATGTTGCATCTTCGCACTACTAGCTTCGTTGACTTGATCTCTATGATTGCTTGCTATGTTGCATCACCCATGTTCCACTATTACTCGCTTTCTTGGGTTGATGACATATATGTTCATGCCTCTCACATGATATATCTTGTTCATTGTCGATTGCCTCCAATTGTTGCATCGATGCTTAGTGATCTTGGAGACTTTGACACTTCACTTGTGATGCATGCTTGCTTACTTGAGCCTATTGTCTTTTGTTGTAGTTGCATCATATGCTTTCATACCGTACCACACCTTGTCCTTTCGTATGATAAGAATAATGAAAACACTTGTTGGGTATCTTACCACACGAATGATAGGTTTTGCACTTCCGCTAACCTCATTTGTTTTTTCGAGTGTTTGTCATGTTCTTTCATTTTGAAGGATTCACAAGGCGGTAACATCACGAGACAACTTGGTTATGTGAAGGCATACAAGATGCGCAACTCCATCATCCTTGAGAACCTCCTAAAGGTGACCTCCATCCCTTTGAGCCATCCTCAATTCCACATATTGGACGGGTCACTCTTTCATTGTTGTTTCCTTCTTGTTGTCTACATGATACATCTCGCGAACGGAGGAGCAACATTGGAGATGGACCCTATGGACCTTCAAGTTGAGGAGTGCCACGACATCGAGCTATGGTACAACACCACCCATGACAAATTTGCATCTTATACATGGATTGACCCACATTATGATTGCCTTGTTGCATCTTCAATTTCAATGTCATCCATGATATATGAGCTTGTGAATTTTCTTAGCAAATTTGTTGTGATCTTTCTTGATGGCATATTCATACATCGTGATCATGTTGCCTATCATCAATTGCATGATAACATAATCATATAGAGCATCCATTACCATATTCATGCTATTGATGAACCGTCTCTCTATGACATCATTTTGCACAATGGTAGAATTTTCGCTTTGTGCACCATGCTTTTGTTCCCATTGATAGAGGCAAAGGTGTCCCGTCTTTCGATGAGATGTTGGTTTTCGCTTTGGAGGAAGTCGACTTTGACGATCCGACTACGAACGTGCGAGGACGTCGCGCCTTAGCAATCGCTAAACCAACTCCGAGAGGTTATTGACCACGCCGGAGCACGATCAACCTGACCACGAGGGTCATTTCCTGCGAGCAAATGAAGAACAAGCAAGAAACTGATATTGCAATCTGGATATTGCGAATATAAGATGAAAGCTTTATTGATCAAGGTGGGGTTCTGTGACGCCTTTGTCTGGTCGTTGAACACAAACGAAGTACGCGAAATTGCAGCTATGGCGAACTTTTAATCTAAACAAAACCCAAAGTCTAAACGACGCCCTAAGGGCTGTATATATGGAGGAAGAGGAGGGAATTTCGTGGCCCAATAATAAGGTGACGCAGCACCTAGAATAGCCTATTGATCTTTGATGGTCTCCAAACCAAATATTTTGAAGTCAAGTTGTGAAAGCATAGTATAGCGACGAGACAAAGCATCAGCAATAACATTTTCTTT
Source organism: Aegilops longissima (assembly GCA_021605205.1). Lineage (NCBI taxonomy): Eukaryota > Viridiplantae > Streptophyta > Magnoliopsida > Poales > Poaceae > Aegilops > Aegilops longissima. The sequence continues at coordinate 34,882 of JAHIAM010002901.1, forward strand.
ACCCTTCTTGTGTTTAATGACATAAGGGAAAGTCTCAATGAATTCAACCCATTTAGCATGTCTACGATTCAGTTTAGCTTGACTTTTAATATGTTTCAAAGATTCATGATCAGAATGTATAACAAATTATTTGGGCCATAAATAATGTTGCCATGTCTCTAAAGTCCGAACAAGAGCATATAATTCTTTATCATAAGTAGAATAGTTCAGACTAGGCCCACTCAATTTTTTAGAAAAGTATGCAACAGGTTTGCCATCTTGTAATAACACACCTCCTAATCCAATTCCACTAGCATCACATTCAAGCTCAAAAGTCTTATTAAAATCAGGAAGTTGGAGTAAAGGAGCATGTGTCAACTTATCTTTCAATACCGTGAAGGCTTCTTCCTGTGCGGTACCCCAAACAAAAGGCACATCCTTCTTTGTAAGCTCATTAAGAGGTGCAGCAATGGTGCTAAAATCTCTCACAAAACGCCTATAGAAACCAGCGAGTCCAAGAAAACTCCTCACTTGTGTGACCGTTTTGGGCTGCGGCCAACTCTCAATAGCTTCAATCTTGGCTTTATCAACTTCAATTCCCTGTGGATTAACAACATAGCCAAGAAAAGATACCCGGTCGGTGCAAAAGGTGCACTTCCCAAGGTTACCAAACAAACGTGCATCACATAGAGCATTAAAAACAACACGTAAATGTTTCAAATGTTCTTCCAAAGATTTGCTATAAATCAGTATATCATCAAAATAGACTACCACAAATCGTCCAGTGAAAGCACGTAAAACTTCGTTCATTAGTCTCATTAAAGTACTAGGTGCATTAGTTAACCCAAAAGGCATGACTAACCACTCATATAAACCAAACTTAGTTTTAAATGCTGTTTTCCATTCATCTCCCAATTTCATACGAATTTGATGGTACCCACTACGCAAATCAACTTTGGAGAATTTTGTAGAGCCACTCAATTCATCAAGCATATCATCTAGCCTAGGAATAGGATGACGATAACGAATAGTAATATTATTAATGCCTCTACAATCAACACACATACGCGACGTACCATCCTTTTTAGGCACTAATATAATATGAACAGCACAAGGACTAAGAGATCCGCGTATATAACCTTTGTCGAGCAGCTCCTGTACTTGACGCATAATCTCCTTCATCTCCTCTGGATTGGTACGGTATGGTGCACGGTTGGGTAGCGATGCACCGAGAATTAAGTCAATTTGATGCTCAATCCCTCGAATAGGTGGTAATCACGGTGGCACGTCTTGTGGGAAGGCGCGGTGAACTCTGCAAAATGTTAGTGACAGCGAGGGGCAAAGAGGAAGGCACGTACTCGAATGAAAATAATGCCTCTTTGCACAAAAAAGCATAGCAAACAGATTTGCCAGAATCTAGCTCATCAATATCAGATTTGGTGGCAAGTAAACATGCACTTTTTAATTTAATTTCAGAAGCAACACTAGATGGTTTATTATTAGGCTTCATTTGTTGCTATCTTTTGCCACAATCTGATTTTCACTCTTATTTTTCTCCTGTTTTTCTTTATTAGGTATATTAATATCATCTTTCAAAATGGAATCAGGAGTCATAGGAAGCAAAGTAATATTTTATCCTTATGAACAAGAGTATACTGATTGTTTCTACCATGGTGTACAGAATTTTTATCAAATTGCCATGGTCTACCAAGTAATAAGGAACATGCTTGCATAGGTACCACATCACAATCAACATAATCATCATATGTAGAGATACTAAAATGCACATGAACAGTACGTGTTACCTTAACCTTGCCACTGTTGTTGAACCATTGGATGTAGTAAGGATGTGGATGTGGTCTCGTGGTGAGAAATAGCTTCTCCACCATCTCCATGCTAGCCAAGTTGTTGCAGCTCCCTCCATCTATGATGACGCGAATAGAACGTTCCTTCACAACTCCCTTTGTATGGAACAAATTATGCCTCTGATTTTGCTCAGCTTGTTGATAGAGGCAAAGGTGTCCCGTCTTTCGATGAGATGTGGTTTTCGCTTGGGAGGAAGTCGACTTTGACGATCCGACTACGAACGTGCGAGGACGTCGCGCCTTAGCAATCGCTAAACCAACTCCGAGAGGTTATTGACCACGCCGGAGCACGATCAACGACCACGAGGGTCTGCATTTCCTGCGAGCAAGCGAAGAACAAGCAAGAAACTGAGATTGCAATCTGGATATTGCGAATATAAGATGAAAGCTTTATTGATCAAGGTGGGGTTACTGTGACGCCTTTATGCAGTCGTTGAACACAAGCGGCACGCGAAGTTGCAGCTATGGCGAACTTTTAATCTAAACAAAACCCAAGGTCTAAACGGTGCCCTAAGGGCTGTATATATGGAGGAAGAGGGGGAATTTCGTGGCCCTTGGTGGAGGGTCCAAATCAACCCTAACTCTTGTTTCCCCACACATACGGACTCTAAAACAGACTATACTTAAGTATTTCGAAATTACATGGGCCTGGCCCACTAATAAGGTGACGCAGCACCTAGAATAGCCTCGGGACGACATTTATGAAGTAGCGTCTTGTATATTTCGTCCAAGGCTTCATGCACCCATTATGGTGGCTTCAAAGTCCTGAAATCATCACTTGTAACTCCGTTCTTGTTCCCCTTAGCATGGCATTATCTCCATGCTTGTTCTTGCTCAATGTCCATCCTTCTCCAAGCTAGGGCCTTCATTTGTAAGCAAAACAAATGTATCCAATTTAGGCAGCATCATATTCTCATGAACATTAGAATCATTACCAAGAAACGAAAGTACCGATAATTTAATTGGCGTCATGAGCTCTAGTAATTGGTCCAGTATATGTAGCAAGAGGGGCTGTGGGTGTAACAATGGTATTGATGTCCTCATCATCCTCCCTTCTTGAAATGAAGTCGTCCTCGACGGAAGCTCATATTCCTCACCCAAATAAGGCTTCAAATCTGCAATGTTAAAAGTGGGACTAACCCCAAAATCTGCAGGCAGCTCAAGTTTATATGCATTATCATTTATTTTCTCTAACACCTTAAATGGACCATCAGACGTGGCATTAGCTTTGATTTGCGCAAATTAGGAAACCTATCCTTACATAAATGTAACCAAACAAGATCTCCGGTGCAAAGACAACATGTTTTCTACCCTTATCTCCAGCAAATTTATATTTAGCATTCATCGCTCAATGTTTTCCTTAGTTATCTCATGCATTTTAAAATCAATTCAGCACGTTCTTTAGCATCAAAATTAACCTTCTCGAAGATGGAAGAGGCAACAAATCAATAGGTGCACGAGGTAGGAAGCCATACACAATTTCAAAAGGGCACATCTTAGTAGTAGAATGCAATGAGCGATTATAAGCAAATTCAATATGAGGCAAGCATTCTTCCCACATTTTCTTATTATTCTTCAAAACAGCCCTAAGCATAGTAGACAATGTTCTATTGACTACTTCAGTTTGTCCATCGGTTTGGGGGTGACAAGTAGTACTAAAAAGCAGTTTAGTCCCCAACTTAGCCCATAAACATCTCCAAAAGTGGCTAAGAAATTTAGTATCACGATCTGAAACAATAGTATTTGGCACACCATGCAAGCGAATAATTTCACGAAAGAACAAATCAGCAACATTAAACAGCATCATCGCTTTTATGACATGGTATAAAGTGTGCCATTTTGAGAATCTATCCACGACAACAAATATGCTATCCTCCCTTCTTTGTTCGAGGTAAACCTAAAACAAAGTCCATAGATATATCCTCCCAAGGAACACTAGGCACAGCAAAGGCATATATAAACCATGAGGATTGAGTCGTGACTTAGCTTTTTGACATGTAGTGCAGCGAGCTACAAAACGCTCAACATCCGTCTCATCTTTGGCCAAAAGAAATGTGTAGCAAGTATATCCTCCGTCTTCTTCACGCCAAAGTGTCCCATTAATCCTCCTCCATCGCCTCCTGCAACAACAAAAGACGAACAGAGCTAGCAGGAATGCATAGCTTGTTAGCACGGAACACAAAACCATCATTAATAACGAACTTGTTCCATGTTCTTCCCTCTTTACAATTCTGCATTACATCTTTAAAATCAGCATCATGCACATATTGATCTTTGATGGTTTCCAAACCAAATATTTTGAAGTCAAGTTGTGAAAGCATAGTATATCGACGAGACAAAGCATCAGCAATAACATTTTCTTTACCCTTCTTGTGTTTAATGACATAAGGGAAAGTCTCAATGAATTCAACCCATTTAGCATGTCTACGATTCAGTTTAGCTTGACTTTTAATATGTTTCAAAGATTCATGATCAGAATGTATAACAAATTCTTTGGGCCATAAATAATGTTGCCATGTCTCTAAAGTCCGAACAAGAGCATATAATTCTTTGTCATAAGTAGAATAGTTCAGACTAGGCCCACTCAATTTTTCGAGAAAAGTATGCAACAGGTTTGCCATCTTGTAATAACACACCTCCTAATCCAATTCCACTAGCATCACATTCAAGCTCAAAAGTCTTATTAAAGTCGGGAAGTTGGAGTAAAGGAGCATGTGTCAACTTATCTTTCAATACCGTGAAGGCTTCTTCTGTGCGGTACCCCAAACAAAAGGCACATCCTTCTTTGTAAGCTCATTGAGAGGTGCAGCAATGGTGCTAAAGTCTCTCACAAAACGCCTATAGAAACCAGCGAGTCCAAGAAAACTCCTCACTTGTGTGACCGTTTTGGGCTGCGGCCAACTCTCAATAGCTTCAATCTTGGCTTTATCAACTTCAATTCCTGTGGAGTAACAACATAGCCAAGAAAAGATACTCGGTCGGTGCAAAAGGTGCACTTCCCAAGGTTACCAAACAAACGTGCATCACGTAGAGCATTAAAAACAGCACGTAAATGTTCCAAATGTTCTTCCAAAGATTTGCTATAAATCAGTATATCATCAAAGTAAACTACCACAAATCGTCCAATGAAAGCACGTAAAACTTCGTTCATTAATCTCATGAAAGTACTAGGTGCATTAGTTAACCCAAAAGGCATGACTAACCACTCATATAATCCAAACTTAGTTTTAAATGCTGTTTTCCATTCATCTCCCAATTTCATACGAATTTGATGGTATCCACTACGCATAAATCAACTTTGGAGAATATTGTAGAGCCACTCAATTCATCAAGCATATCATCTAGCCTAGGAATAGGATGGCGATAACGAATAGTAATATTATTAATGCCTCTACAATCAACACACATACGCCGACGTACCATCCTTTTTAGGCACTAGTATAATAGGAACAGCACAAGGACTAAGAGATTCGCGTATATAACCTTTGTCGAGCAGCTCCTGTACTTGACGCATAATCTCCTTCGTCTCCTCTGGATTGGTGCGGTATGGTGCGCGGTTGGGTAGCGATGCCGGAATTAAGTCAATTTGATGCTCAATCCCTCGAATAGGTGGTAATCCGGTGGCACGTCTTGTGGGAAGACGTCGTGAACTCTGCAAAATGTTAGTGACCGAGGGGCAAAGAGGAAGGCACGTCCTCGAATGAAAATAATGCCTCTTTGCACACAAAAGCATAGCAAACAGATTTGCTAGAATCTAGCTCATCAATATCAGATTTGGTGGCAAATAAACATGCACTTTTCAGTTTAATTTCAGAAGCAACATTAGATGGTTTATTATTAGGCTTCATTTGTTGCTCAAATTCTTTTGCCACAATCTGATTTTCACTCTTATTTTCTCTTGTTTTGCTTTATTAGCTCTATTAATATCATCTTTCAAAATGGAATCAGAGTCATAGGAAGCAAAGTAATATTTTTATCCTTGTGAACAAGAGTATACTGATTGTTTCTACCATGGTGTACAGAATTTTATCAAATTGCCATGGTCTACCAAGTAATAAGGAACATGCTTGCATAGGTACCACATCACAATCAACATAATCAGCATATGTAGAGATACTAAAATACACACTAACAGACGTGTTACCTTAACCTTGCCGCTGTTGTTGAACCATTGGATGTAGTAAGGATGTGGATGTGGTCTTGTGGTGAGAGAAAGCTTCTCCACCATATCCATGCTAGCCAAGTTGTTGCAGCTCCCTCCATCTATGATGGCTTGAATAGAACGTTCCTTCACAACTCCCTTTGTATGGAACAAGTTATGCCTCTGATTTTGCTCAGCTTGTGTAACCTGCACACTCAAAACACGTTGAGCAACTAAACATTCATACCTGTCGGCATCTTGACAGCCATGTATTGCGTCTCGGGATCGAATCATCTCCACCGTGTTCTTCATGTGTAATAAGAGCCAAAGTCTCTTCATCATAGTCACTAGCGACTCATACCCACCATCCTCAGTAGCAATCATCACACGCTGAGATGTGCATTCTCTCGCAAAATGTCCTCTTCCCTTACAACGACGACAAATAATATCACTTGTGTGCCCTGTTGACGCCATGGAAGAAGAAGAGCTCTGTGTAGGCCCAGCGGTGTACTCTTGGCGATAGTGGTGGTTGTGCCTGCTTTCTTGTATCACGGTTGGAGGTGGCAGCCGACGGAGGTGCCGGTGTAGTAGAACGTGTGGAAGTAGATGATGCACGTGGTGTCCATGATGAAGGTCGACCTGCAGAAAAGTTAGTCGCGCCAAGGCACATCGATCCTGCACTTCACGTTCAGCTTTACAAGCAAGATGGAATAATCGAGTGATATTATTATAATCCTTGTAGTCTAGAATGGTCTGAATCTCTCTATTTAATCCACCCGTAAAACGTGCAAGCATAGCTTCATTCTCCTCAACAATACCACATCTAATCAAGCCAGTTTGTAATTCCCGATAATATTCTTCACCGAATTTTTCCTTGTCTTAAGCGCTGCAATTTTGAAGTAATTCACGCTGATAATATGGTGGAACCCAACGAGTACGCATAGCAGTTTTCAAAGCAGCCCAAGTAGCTGGAACAGGATATAATCTACAATGTTCAGACCACCAAACACATGCAAAGCTAGTGAAAGCACAAACAGCAGCAGAACACGTCTCTCCTCGGGATATTGTAAACATGTAAATCGTTGTTCAGTTTCTAACTCCCAAGTAAGATATATATCAGGAACATATCTACCCTCAAATGGTGGAATATTCAATTTCAGTTTAGGGAGATGGTCATGATCTCGTACTCAAGAGGAGCCCGAACATTGCCATTATTTGCATGTGGACGACACTGGTGGTTGTGGTCTGGTGGTTGCACGTAGTTCGATGTTGATCAACCTCATCCTCGTAAGCTCTCACATAATCATCCTCCCCGTCGCAGCAGCAGGAGCCATGAAGTATCAACAGCAGCACCAGCAGCTTGGCGGTGAAGAGGGACACGGGAAGCTCGGCGGAGGGCTGTTTCGCGATGTGGAGGTAGTCCATGTTGTTGTAGTAGAGGTGCGTTAGGTGCAGCCGGTGGTGGTGGTGGTAGACGCGCGAGCAATTCATTAAACTTGTTATCGAGCTTTGTTTGACGCCTTCTCAATGCCATCTATCTTCTCCATGGCCTCTTCAAATCTATTTAGCACATCGTCCACCTGCCCACTCATCATTTGTTGAAACTTATCATGTAGCGCTTTGTTTGTCATGTTCTCCCGGTCGGTCTCGTCGGCTTGTGATCCTGCCATGGTTAGCAGCAATAGAAACACACAAGAATATGATTGACAGACTACTAGGAAGTGGTGGTGGTGGTGTGGTGGGCGATCACAAATCCGTCAAGCAAATCTCAAATTCTTACCAGTTCTTACCCCAAGAGCGGTGATCGGCAACCGATGTAGTCAAAACTCTCAAAGCTTGGATAGAGCGATTACTGGGAGAGTCAAGCATACGATGTAGATGTATGTGGAGCTGGGAAGGCTTATAATATGGTAGCAAAATGGTTAGCAATAATCAATTCAGAGATGCAAAGTTGAATAAGCGCTCAACGACGCAGATCAGGTCTGGTCCTAGGCTAGACCGTGCTAGAGACGCGAGCCTAGAACACTAACAAAATCACGCTGCTGCACGGAAACAACGGAAAAGCACACTCTGGAATTTTTTTTCGCTTTTTTTTTTTTTTTTTGCTTTTTTTTTTTTTTTGCTGCTTTTTTTTTTTTTGCGAAAAATCACTATAATGGCGAGTGTCTCAAAACTCTTCCTGTGTCAAACCGACGGGATGGGCAAAAATTTTTTTTCGACCAAAATTTTTTTTTTTCATTGCCGGACCCAAAAACTGAAGCGGGTCAAAAAACTTTCTATAATGGCGAGTGTCTCAATCCACTTAGAAACACCTAAAAATAGGATAGCCGAAATTTTTTTGACAAGTACGTTTTGGAAAATTTTGGGCCTAAGCGGAGGTGGTTTCAGACTTTTTTTTTCGAAACCTACTCGGCAAGGAAACACGAATCGGAAACTAGATGGATCTCGAAAACAAACCTAATATGAGAAGAACTCGGATTGGTGGTGGATATATGGTGGTGGTATATGGCAGCGGTGGTGGAATATGGATACGGATTGGTGGTGGTATATGGATACGGATTGGTGGTGGTATATGGATACGGATTGAGGCGGTGGCGGATAAGCAATGGTGGTAGATGGCAAGGCGATGATGATGGCGGCGGCGTGACAACTTATGACCGAACTCGAAACTCTAAAAGACTAGACTCTAAGACCAGCAACTTGACACGACGATGCAACCGCAAATTCAACAAAGCAAAAACCCTAAAAAGATTATGCAAAGGCTCAGATTGGTTCGGATATGATGAACTAACCCTAATTTTTTTTTGTCTCGCTTTTTCGTGGACTTTAGGTATGAAGAACAGACTCGATCTAATCTACGAAAAACTGTAAAATCTCACCGAGCAACCTGAAAATCTGATACCACTTGATAGAGGCAAAGGTGTCCCGTCTTTCGATGAGATGTGGTTTTCGCTTGGGAGGAAGTCGACTTTGACGATCCGACTACGAACGTGCGAGGACGTCGCGCCTTAGCAATCGCTAAACCAACTCCGAGAGGTTATTGACCACGCCGAGCACGATCAACGACCACGAGGGTCTTTCCTGCGAGCAAACGAAGAACAAGCAAGAAACTGAGATTGCAATCTGGATATTGCGAATATAAGATGAAAGCTTTATTGATCAAGGTGGGGTTCTGTGGCGCCTTGTATGCAGTCGTTGAACACAAACGAAATGCGAAGTTGCAGCTATGGCGAACTTTTAATCTAAACAAAACCCAAGGTCTAAACGGTGCCCTAAGGGCTGTATATATGGAGGAAGAGGGGGAATTTCGTGGCCCTTGGTGGAGGGGTCCAAATCAACCCTAACTCTTGTTTCCCACACATACGGACTCTAAAACAGACTATACTTAAGTATTTCGAAATTACATGGGCCTGGCCCACTAATAAGGTGACGCAGCACCTAGAATAGCCTCGGGACGACATTTATGAAGTAGCGTCTTGTATATTTCGTCCAAGGCTTCATGCACCCATTATGGTGGCTTCAAAGTCCTGAAATCATCACTTGTAACTCCGTTCTTGTTCCCCTTGCATGGCATTATCTCCATGCTTGTTCTTGCTCAATGTCCATCCTTCTCCAAGCTAGGGCCTTCATTTGTAAGCAAAACAAATGTATCCAATTTAGGCAGCATCATATTCTCATGAACATTAGAATCATTACCAAGAAACGAAAGTACGATAATTTAATTGGATTGTGAGCTCTAGTAATTGGTCCAGTATATGTAGCAGTAGGGGCTGTGGGTGTAACAATGGTATTGATGTCCTCATCAGTTGTGTAACCTACACACTCAAAACACATTGAGCAACTAAACATTCATACCTGTCAGCATCTTCAGCAGCCATGTATTGCGTCTCATGATCAGAATCATCTCCACCGTGTTCTTCATGTGTAATAAGAGCCAAAGTCTCCTCATCATAGTCACTACCGGACTCATACCCACCATCCTCAGTAACAATCATCACACGCTTAGATGGGCATTCTCTCGCATAATGACCTCCACCCTTGCAACGTCGACAAATAATATCATGTGTTTGCCCTATTGATGCCATGGATGAAGAAGAGCTCTTTGCAGGCCCAGAAGGTGTGCTCTTGGCAGATAGCGGTGATTGTGCCTGCTTTATTGTATCACGGTTGGAGGTGGCAGCCGACGGAGGTGCCGGTGTAGCAGAACGTGTGGAAGTAGATGATGGACGTGGTGTCCATGATGAAGGTCGACCTGCAGAAAAATTAGTCCGCGCCAATGCCTGTCGATCCTGCACTTCACGTTCAGCTTTACAAGCAAGATGGAATAAACGAGTGATATTATTATAATCCTTATAGTCTAGAATGTTCTGAATCTCTCTATTTAATCCACCCAGAAAACGTGCAAGCATAGCTTCATTCTCCTCAACAATACCACATCTAATCAAGCCAGTTTTTAATTCCTGATAATATTCTTCTACAGAATTTTTTCCTTGTCTTAAGCGCTGCAATTTTTGAAGTAATTCACGTTGATAATATGGTGGAACCCAACGAGTACGCATAGCAGTTTTGAAAGCAGCCCAAGTAGCTGGAACACCATATAATCGACAATGTTCAGACCACCAAACACATGCAAAGCTAGTGAAAGCACAAACAACAGCAGGAACACGTCTCTCCTCAGGATATTGTAAACATGTAAATCGTTGTTCAGTTTCTAACTCCCAAGTAAGATATATATCAGGAACATATCTACCCTCAAATGGTGGAATATTCAATTTCAATTTAGGGAGATGGTCATGATCTCGTACCTGAGGGGGAGCCCTAACGTTGCCATTATTTGCATGTGGACGACCTGGTGGTTGTGGTGCTGGTGGTTGCACGTAGTTCTGATTTTGATCAACCTCATCCTCGAAATCTCCCACATAATCATCCTCCTCCGTATCAGCAGCAGGAGCCACAGAAGTATCAACAGCAGGAGCCACAGAAGTATCAACAGCAGCACCAACAGTTTGGCCAAGCGCAAGAGGAACACGGCTCGCTCGGCGGAGGGCTGTTTCACGACGTGGAGGTAGTCGTTGTTGTTGTTGTTGTAGAGGTGCGTTAGGAGCAGCCGGTGGTGGTGGTGGAAGACGCGCGAGCAATTCATTAAACTTGTTATCGAGCTTTGTTTCGAACGTCTTCTCCATGCCATCTATCTTCTCCATGGCCTCTTCAAATCTGTTTAGCACATCTTGCACCTGTCCACTCATCATTTGTTGAAACTTATCATGAAGCTCCTTGTTCGTCAAGTTCTCCCGGTCGGTCTAAATCGACTTGTGATCTGGCATGGTTAGCAGCAATAGAAACACACAAGAATATGATCCTCTGGACTACTAACAAGTGGTGGTGGTGGCGGGTGTCACAAATCCGTGAAGCAAATCTCAAATTCTTACCAGTTCTTACCCAACAAAGAAAGCGGTGATCGGCAACCGTTGTAGTCAAAACTCTCAAAAGCTTGGATAGAGCGATTGCCAGGGAGAGTCAAACGCACGACGTAGATGTACGTGGAGCTGGGAAGGCTTATAGTATGGTAGCAAAAAGGTCAGCAATAATCAATTCAGAGATGCAAAGTTGAATAAACGCGCTCGGTGTGATCTTGTGCTGGTCCTAGGCTAGACCGTGCTAGAGAAGCGAGCCTAGAACACTAACAAAATCACGGCGCTGCACGGAAACAAGGGAAAAGCACACTCTGCAATTTTTTTCGCTCTGATAGAGGCAAAGGTGTCCCGATGTTTCGATGAGATGGTGGCTATCGTTTTCTGTGGGAGTCGACCTTGACGATTCGATTACGAACGTGCGAGACGTCGCGCCTTATCAATCGCTAAACCAACTTCCGAGGGTTATTGACCACGCCAGAGCACGATCAACCTGACCACCAGGGCATGTTTCCTGCGAGCAAACAAAGATCAAGCAAGAAACTAAGATTACAATCTGAATATTGCGAATATAAGAGGAAAGCTTTATTAATGAAGGTGGGGTTCTGTGACGCCTTGGTCTAGTCGTTGAACACAAACGAAATACGCGAAGTTGCAGCTATGGCGAACTTTTAATCTAAACAAAACTCAAAGTCTAAACGGTGCCCTAAGGGCTGTATATATGGAGGAAGAGGGGGGGAATTTCGTGGCCCTTGGTGGAGGGGTCCGAAATCAACCCTATCTCTTGTTTCCCCACACATACGGATTCTAAAAATAGCCTATACTTATGTATTTCGAAATTACATGAGCCTGGCCCAATAATAAGGTGACGCAGCACCTAGAATAGCCTCTGGACAAAATTTATGAAGTGGCATCTTGTATATTTCGTCCAAGGCTTCATGCACCCGTTATGGTGGCTTCAAAGCCCTGAAATCATCTTTTGTAACTCTGTTCTTGTTCCCCTTGCGCATGCCATCATCTCCATGCTTGTTCTTGCTCCAATGTTCATCCTTCTCCAAGCTAGGCCCTTCATTTGTAAGCAAAACAAATGTATCCAATTTAGGCAGCATCATATTCTCATGAACATTAGAATCATTACCAAGAAACGAAAGTACCTGGTAATTTAGTTGGCGTGCGCGAGCTCTAGTAATTGGTCCAGTATGTATAGCAGCAGGGGCTGTGGGTGTAACAATGGTATTGATGTCCTCATCATCCTCCCCTTCTTGAAATGAAGTCGTCCTCGATGGAAGTTCATCTTCCTCACCCAAATAAGGCTTCAAATCTGCAATGTTAAAAGTGGGACTAACCCCAAAATCTGCAGGCAGCTCAAGTTTATATGCATTATCATTTATTTTCTCCAACACCTTAAAGGGACCATCAGCACGTGGCATTAGCTTTGATTTGCGCAAATCAGGAAATCTATCATTACGCAAATGTAACCAAACAAGATCTCCAGGTGCAAACACAACATGTTTTCTACCCTTATCCCCAGCAAGTTTATATTTAGCATTCATACGCTCAATGTTTTCCTTAGTTAACTCATGCATTTTTAAAATCAATTCAGCACATTCTTTAGCATCAAAATTAACCTTCCCCGAAGATGGAAGAGGCAACAAATCAATAGGTGCACGAGGTAGGAAACCATACACAACTTCAAAAGGGCACATCTTAGTAGTAGAATGCAATGAACGATTATAAGCAAATTCAATATGAGGCAAGCATTCCTCCCACATTTTCTTATTATTCTACAGAACAGCCCTAAGCATAGTAGACAATGTTCTATTGACTACTTCAGTTTGTCCATCAGTTTGGGGGTGACAAGTAGTACTAAAAAGCAGTTTAGTCCCCAACTTAGCCCACAAACATCTCCAAAAGTGGCTAAGAAATTTAGTATCACGATCTGAAACAATAGTATTTGGCACACCATGCAAGCGAATAATTTCACGAAAGAACAAATCAGCAACATCGCTTTTATGACATGGTATAAAATGTGCCATTTTCGAGAATCTATCCACGACAACAAATATGCTATCCCTCCCCTTCTTTGTTCTAGGTAAACCTAAAACAAAGTCCATAGATATATCCTCCCAAGGAACACTAGGTACAGGCAAAGGCATATATAAACCATGAGGATTGAGTCGTGACTTAGATTTTTGACATGTAGTGCAGCGAGCAATAAAATGCTCAACATCCCGTCTCATCTTTGGCCAAAAGAAATGTGTAGCAAGTACGTCCTCCGTCTTCTTCACGCCAAAGTGTCCCATTAGTCCTCCTCCATGCGCCTCCTACAACAACAAAAGACGAACGGAGCTAGCTGGAATGCATAGCTTGTTAGCACGGAACACAAATCCATCATTAACGACAAACTTGTTCCATATTCTTCCTTCTTTACAATTCTGCAATACATCTTTAAAATCAGCATCATGCACATATTGATCTTTGATGGTCTCCAAACCAAATATTTTGAAGTCAAGTTGTGAAAGCATAGTATAGCGACGAGACAATGCATCAGCAATAACATTTTGTTTACCCTTCTTGTGTTTAATGACATAAGGGAAAGTCTCAATGAATTCAACCCATTTAGCATGTCTATGGTTCAGTTTAGCTTGACTTTTAATATGTTTCAAATATTCATGATCGGAATGTATAACAAATTCTTTGGGCCATAAATAATGTTGCCATGTTTCTAAAGTCCCAACAAGAGCATATAATTCTTTGTCATAAGTAGAATAATTCAGACTAGGCCCACTCAATTTTTCAGAAAAGTATGCAACAGGTTTGCCATCTTGTAATAACACACCTCCTAATCCAATTCCACTAGCATCACATTCAAGCTCAAAAGTCTTATTAAAATCAGGAAGTTGGAGTAGAGGAGCATGTGTCAACTTATCTTTCAATACCGTGAAGGCGTCTTCCTGTGCGGTACCCCAAACAAAAGGCACATCCTGCTTTGTAAGCTCGTTGAGAGGTGCAGCAATGGTGCTGAAATCTCTCACAAAACGCCTATAGAATCCAGCGAGGCCAAGAAAACTCCTCACTTGTGTGACCGTTTTGGGCTGCGGCCAACTCTCAATAGCTTCAATCTTGGATTTGTCAACTTCAATTCCCTATGGAGTAACAACATAGCCAAGAAAAGATACTAGGTCGGTGCAAAAGGTGCACTTCCCATGGTTACCAAACAAACCTGCATCACGTAGAGCAATAAAAACAGCACGTAAATGTTCCAAATGTTCTTCCAAAGATCTGCCATAAATCAATATGTCATCAAAGTAAACTACCACAAATCGTCCAATGAAAGCACGTAAAACTTCGTTCATTAATCTCATGAAAGTACTAGGTGCATTAGTTAACCCAAAAGGCATGACTAACCACTCATATAATCCAAACTTAGTTTTAAATGTTGTTTTCCATTCATCTCCCAATTTCATAGGAATTTGATGGTATCCACTACGCAAATCGACTTTGGAGAATATTGTAGAGCCACTCAATTCATCAAGCATATCATCTAGCCTAGGAATAGGATGACGATAACGAATAGTAATATTATTAATGCCTCTACAATCAACACACATATGTGATGTACCATCCTTTTTCGGCACTAGAATAATAGGAACAGCACAAGGACTAAGGGATTCGCGTATATAACCTTTGTCGAGCAGCTCCTGTACTTGACGCATAATCTCCTTTGTCTCCTCTGGATTGGTACGGTATGGTGCATGGTTGGGTAATGATGCACCGGGAATTAAGTCAATCTGATGCTCAATCCCTCGAATGGGAGGTAATCCCGGTGGCACGTCTTGTGGAAAGACGTCAGCGAACTCCTGCAAAATGTTAGTGACAGCAGGAGGCAAAGAGGAAGGCTCGTCCTCGAATGAAAATAATGCCTCTTTGCACACAAAAGCATAGCAAATAGATTAGCTGAAATCTAGCTCATCAATATCAGATTTAATGGCAAATAAACATGCACTTTTCAATTTAATTTCAGAAGCAACACTAGATGGTTTACTATTAGGCTTCATTTGTTGCTCAAATTCTTTTGCCACAATCTGATTTTCACTCTTATTTTTATCCTGTTTTGCTTTATTAGCTCTATTAATATCATCTTTCAAAATGGAATCAGGAGTCACAGGAAGCAAAGTAATATTTTTATCCTTATGAACAAGAGTATATTGATTGTTTCTACCATGGTGTACATAATTTTTATCAAATTGCCACGGTCTACCAAGTAATAAGGAAGATGCTTGCATAGGTACCACATCACAATCAACATAATCAACATATGTAGAGATACTAAAATGCACACGAACAGTACGTGTTACCTTAACCTTGCCGCTGTTGTTGAACCATTGGATGTAGCAAGGATGTGGATGTGGTCTTGTGGTGAGAGATAGCTTCTCCACCATCTCCATGCTAGCCAAATTGTTGCAGCTCCCTCCATCTATGATGACGCGCACAGAACGTTCCTTCACAACTCCCTTTGTATGGAACAAATTCTGCCTCTGATTTTGCTCGGCTTGTATGACCTGCACACTCAAAACACGTTGAGCAACTAAACATTCATACCTGTCAGCGTCTTCAGGAGCCATGTATTGCGTCTCATGATCAGAATCATCTCCACCATGTTCTTCACGTGTAAAAATGATGCGGAGCATCCCACGTTCATCACCATGTACACTCCGACTACTCTCCAAACCCCAAGTGGACGTATGACGAGACCTCGAATATACGCCATTGGACACAAGGTGAACTCGCTCCTCTCCGAACCTTCACTTTCCACATGTGAGACATGGTGACTACCTCAAATATGTGTGCTATGCATGACCAGGAACAAGGAGGAAGACCATGGACGAGCTAGCGAGGACGCCAAGTACAAGGACCAAGAGAAGGAGCTGTCGAAGAAGCTCCAGCGAGCGGACGTCCAGACGACACCGGACGACCGGCCTCTCGCAGCGAGCGGACGTCCGGCCCTTGGCGGACGACCGGCACCTAAAGACCCAGCCAACGCAGGCCCCAGCGAGCGGACGTCCGGCCTGCACCGGACGACCGGCCCCACTCTCCAATGAAGCGGACGATCAAGACACCGGACGTCCGGCACCTGTCAACAGAGCGAATATTAACGGAAGTATGAAACTTCGGACGTCCGGCGCCCCTTCACAGAGAGCTTCCAGCGGACGTCCGGTGACACCGGACGACCGGTCCCTCATGAGCCACCGGACGACCGGCCCCCAGCGGACGTCCGGTACCTGTCTGCGCACAGTTTCGGGCTGAGGCCCATGTACCCCTTCACTTCGCCCCCATTTGCACTAAGACTATAAATAGACCTCCTCCTCCTCCTAGTTGGGGTTAGCGTTGATTTAGCTCATTAGATAGAGCTTCGCTCATCCATACCGGATCTACTCCACGAGAGAGACCGTGGCCCCTCTTCAGAGAAGATCCACCTTGGATTCAAGACCCCCTCTTGGGTGGCCCCCATCAAGACCTCCTCACGGAGAAGAACGACTACCGTTTGTATCGTCCTTTGTTGACTTTGAATCATGTATCTCCCTTTGTGTTCATCGATCTAGCACATGTGTGATTGATCTTGTTGGTTTGAGTGATTCTCTTGTGTTTTCCCCGTGATTTCCCTCGTGTTCTTCCGCTCGTTCTTTGTGTTCCTCGTAGGGATCCCCTCCAAACGTGAAAGATCGTCCACATAGGGTTCCGCCCTACATCATCTTGGATCAGAGCAAGGTTGATCACGTTTTTGGAGCCCCTACCCCGTGTTTTCTAGCTAGATTTTGTTTTGTTCTTCCCCAAATTCGAAAATTCCCCACCAAAAATAGCCCCAATTTTTTTTTGTGATTTGTTGGTGTGATGAAGTTTTGTTGATTTTGATCCATGGATTTGCTTGGTTTCGAGTGGATCTAGCATTTCCCCAAGTTTCTCCATCTGTCATCCACAAAATCTCATCAATTTTGACCCGAAATCTCCATTTTCCGCCCAAATTCGCGCCCTGAACTCGCATCTCGCGTTGACCCCGACCCCCAGACGACCGGCGTTTTACGCACGTCCGGAGCCCCAGGAACGACAGGACGTCCGACCTTTCCCGGATGACCGGAACCCCTAACCCGAACCAAATTTACGGATTTCCAACTTTCCGGACGTCGAGCGCCCGGACATCGACCTTTTGGACGTCCGTAACCTGTAGTTTCAGACTTCGGCTGTTTTTTGTTTTGTCCATAACTAATTCATCCGAACTGATAGAGGCGAGGGTGTCCCGATCTTTCGATGAGATGATAACTATCGATTTGGTGGAGTCGACTTTGACGATCCGACTACAAACGTGCACGACGTTGTGCCTTAGCAATCGCTAAACCAATCTCCCGAGGTTCTTGGCGATCTTTGGAAGCACAATCAGCCTGACCACGAAGGTCTATTCCTGCAAGCAATCAAAGAACAAGCAAGAATATGATAAAGCAATCTGAATATTGCGAATACATATGAAGTATTGATAATGGTGGGGATCCGTAAGCGGTCTTGGTCTGGTCGTTAGACACAAATGAAGTACACGAAGTTGCAATGGCTACTTTTAACTAAACAAATCCCCAGGAAAAAGCTACTAGATGGATCTACTTATATAGGAGCAAGGGATGGCGGCCAAGGAGTTGGGAGGACGTCCCAAGGCAGCCTAACACTAACCCTGATGTGAGAGACTTGGACTCTATCTTCTCTTGGGCTTTATCATATGGAGGACCTGGTTGAGAGTCCATAACTCAACGCTCTATCTTCTCTTGGGCCCAAGTGGAGGTGACGTCCCAATGCACGAAATCTATTTTCCAACAAAAAAAGAATCAACCAATTTGGAGTCCGTATGAAAAAGTTATTGACGTTTTGAGTCAGGTATGTCTGTGCAGTCCGAATCTGAGTCCAGAACGTGAGAGACTTGGACTCTATCTTCTCTTGGGCCAAAAGTGACGTGAGAGAACTTTTTGAACAGCAGGTAAACATCTCTTTCTCCCTTATCTTCATATGTGGATTGTACAAATGTCCCATACACCTGCAATTAGACATGGCACAAAAGTTTGTGAAGTATTTTTGTCCTGGATGACATAAATAAATTATTGCATAGTTTGCATTAGAAATCACCTCACAAATATACATGTATGCAATATTTTTGGTCGTATCCAAGGTAATCATGTCCTCATCATCCTCCCCTTCTTGAAAACAAAGCCGTCCTCGGCGTTGCTTAGTCTGAAATATGGCTAACAAAAGAGACAAGGTGTACATGTTGTATATGTATATGTCATCCATTTTTACTTCGCTTGATTTTTGCACATATGACACATGAATAGATGTGATGAGGACATCAATACCATTGTTACACCCACAACCCCTGCTGCTATACATACTGGACCAATTACTCGAGCTCGCGCACGCCAATTGAATTATCAGGTACTTTCGTTTCTTGGTAACGATTCTAATGTTCATGAGAATATGATGCTGCCTAAATTGGATACATTTGTTTTGCTTACAAATGAAGGGCCTACCATGGACAAGAAAGATGAACCTTGGAGCAAGTTCAAGCATGGAGATGTTGGCATGCAAGGGGAACAAAACGGAGTTACAAGTGATGATTCCAGGACTTTGAAGCCACCCTAATGAGTGCATGAGGCCTTGGACAAAATATACAAGATGCCACTTCATAATATTAGCCCATAGGCTATTCTAGGTGCTGCGTCACCTTATTATTGGGCCAGGCCCATGTAATTTCGAAATACTTAAGTATAGGCTGTTTTAGAGTCCGTATGTGTGGGGAAACAAGAGTTAGGGTTGATTTGGACCCCTCCACCAAGGGCCACGAAATTCCCCTCTTCCTCCATATATACAACCCTTAGGGCCCGTTTAGACCTTGGGTTTTGTTTAGATTAAAAGTTCGCCATAGCTGCAACTTCGCGTGCATTGCCGTTTGTGTTCAACGACGGACAATGGCGCCACAGAACCCCACCTTGATCAATAAAGCTTTCATCTTATATTCGCAATATCCAGATTGCAATCTCAGTTTCTTGCTTGTTAAATCGTTTGCTCGCAGGAAGCAGACCCTCGTGGTCAGAGTTGATCGTGCTCGGCGTGGTCAATAACCTCTCGGAGTTGGTTTAGCGATTGCTAAAGGCGGCGTCCTCAAGACGTTCAGTAGTCGGATCGTCAAAGTCGACTTCCTCCAAAGCGAAAACCAACATCTCATCGAAAGACGGGACACCTTTGCCTCTATCAAGTGGTATCAGATTTTCAGGTTGCTCGGTGAGATTTTACAGTTTTCCGTAGTTTAGATCGAGTCTGTTCTTCATACCTATAGTCCACGAAAAAGCCACAAAAAAAATTTAGGGTTAGTTCATCATATCCGAACCAATCTGAGCCTTTGCATAATCTTCCGGGCAGTCGAAAAAAAAATTTTTTTTTTGGTCGAAAAAATTTCGTGCCCATCCTGTCAGTTTGACTTGGGAAGAGTTTTGAGACACTCGCCATTATAGTGATTTTTCGCAAAAAAAAAAAAAAAGAGCCTCGCAAAAAAAAAGGCAGCGCAAAAAAAAAAAGCGAAAAAAAAATTTCCACAGTGTGCTTTTCCCTTGTTTACGTGCAGCGCCGTGATTTTGCTAGTGTTCTAGGCTCGCGTCTCTAGCACGGTCTAGCCTAGGACCAGCACAGTACCGTCGTTGAGCGTTTATTCAACTTTGCATCTCTGAATTTATTATTGCTAACCTTTTTTGCTACCATATTATAAGCCTTCCCAGCTCCACATACATCTACATCGTATGCGTTTGACTCTCCCAGTAATCGCTCTATCCAAGCTTTGAGAGTTTTGACTACATCGGTTGCCGATCACCTTTCTTCTTTGGGTAAGAACTGGTAAGAATTTGAGATTTGCTGACGGATTTGTGATTATCCACCACACCATCACCACCACTTCCTAGTAGTCTGTCGAATCATATTCTTGTGTGTTTCTATTGCTGCTAACCATGGCAGGATCACAAGCCGATTTAGACCGACCGGGAGAACATGACAAACAAAGCGCTACATGATAAGTTTCAACAAATGATGAGTGGGCAGGTGGACGATGTGCTAAACAGATTTGAAGAGGCCATGGAGAAGATAGATGGCATTGAGAAGGCGTTCGAAACAAAGCTCGATAACAAGTTTAATGAATTGCTCGCGCGTCTACCACCACCACCACCGGCTGCACCTAACGCACCTCTACTACAACAACACGGACTACCTCCACATCGCGAAACAGCCCTCCGCCGAGCTTCCCATGTCCCTCTTCAGCCTGGCCAAGCTGCTGGTGCTGCTGTTGATACTTCTGTGGCTCCTGCTGCTGCGGTGGGGGAGGATGATTATGTGAGAGATTACGAGGATGAGGTTGATCAACATCAGAACTACGTGCAACCACCAGCACCACAACCACCAGGTCGTCCACATGCAAATAATGGCAATGTTGGGCTCCCCTTCAGTGCGAGATCATGACCATCTCCCTAAACTGAAATTGAATATTCCACCATTTGAGGGTAGATATGTTCTGATATATATCTTACTTGGGAGTTAGAAACTGAACAACGATTTACATGTTTACAATATCACGAGGAGAGGCGTGTTCTGCTGCTGTTTGTGCTTTCACTAGTTTTGCATGTGTTTGGTGGTCTGAACATTGTAGATTATATCCTGTTCCAGCTACTTGGGCTGCTTTAAAAACTGCTATGCGTACTCGTTGGGTTCCACCATATTATCAGCGTGAATTACTTCAAAAATTGCAGCGCTTAAGACAAGGAAAAAATTCAGTAGAAGAATATTATCAGGAATTACAAACTGGCTTGATTAGATGTGGTATTGTTGAGGAGAATGAAGCTATGCTTGCACGTTTTCTGGGTGGATTAAATAGAGAGATCCAGACCATTCTAGACTACAAGGATTATAATAATATCACTCGATTATTCCATCTTGCTTGTAAAGCTGAACGTGAAGTGCAGGATCGATAGGCCTTGGCGCGGACTAACTTTTCTGCAGGTCGACCTTCATCATGGACACCACGTGCATCATCTACTTCCACACGTTCTACTACACGGCACCTCCGCCGGCTGCCACCTCCAACCGTGATACAAGAAAGCAGGCACAACCACCACTATCGCCAAGAGTACACTGCTGGGCCTACAGAGCTCTTCTTCTTCCATGGCGTCAACAGGGCACACAAGTGATATTATTTGTCGTCGTTGTAAGGGAAGAGGACATTTTTTGAGAGAATGCCAATCTCAGCGTGTGATGATTGCTACCGAGGATGGTGGGTATGAGTCGCTAGTGACTATGATGAAGAGACTTTGGCTCTTATTACACATGAAGAACACGGTGGAGATGATTCGATCTTGAGGCGCAATACATGGCTCTTGAAGATCTTGACAGGTATGAATGTTTAGTTGCTCAACGTGTTTTGAGTGTGCAGGTTACACAAGCTGAGCAAACTCAGAGGCATAACTTGTTCCATACAAAGGGAGTTGTGAAGGAGCGTTCTATTCAAGCGTCATCATAGATGGAGGAGCTGCAACAACTTGGCTAGCATGGATATGGTGGAGAAGCTTTCTCTCACCACAAGACCACATCCACATCCTTACTACATCCAATGGTTCAACAACAGCGGCAAGGTTAAGGTAACACGTCTGTTCGTGTGCATTTTAGTATCTCTACATATGCTGATTATGTTGATTGTGATGTGGTACCTATGCAAGCATGTTCCTTATTACTTGGTAGACCATGGCAATTTGATAAAATTCTGTACACCATGGTAGAAACAATCAGTATACTCTTGCTCACAAGGATAAAAATATTACTTTGCTTCCTATGACTCCTGATTCCATTTTGAAAGATGATATTAATAGAGCTAATAAAGCAAAACAGGAGAAAAATAAGAGTGAAAATCAGATTGTGGCAAAAGAATTTGAGCAACAAATGAAGCCTAATAATAAACCATCTAATGTTGCTTCTGAAATTAAACTGAAAAGTGCATGTTTATTTGCCACCAAATCTGATATTGATGAGCTAGATTCTAGCAAATCTGTTTGCTATGCTTTTGTGTGCAAAGAGGCATTATTTTCATTCGAGGGCGTGCCTTCCTCTTTGCCCCCGCTGTCACTAACATTTTGCGGGAGTTCGCCGGCGTCTTCCCACAAGGCGTGCACCGGATTACCACCTATTCGAGGATTGAGCATCAAATTGACTTAATTCGGTGCATCGCTACCAACCGTGCACCATACCGTACCAATCCGGAGGAGGCGAAGGAGATTATCGTCAAGTCTGAGGAACTGCTCGACAAGAGGTTATATACGCGAATCTCTAAGTCCTTGTGCTGTTCCTATTATACTAGTGCCTAAAAAGGATGGTACATCGCGTATGTGTGTTGATTGTAGAGGCATTAATAATATTACTATTCATTATCGTCATCCTATTCCTAGGCTAGATGATATGCTTGATGAATTGAGTGGCTCTACAATATTCTCCAAAGTTGATTTGCGTAGTGGATACCATCAAATTCGTATGAAATTGGGAGATGAATGGAAAACAGCATTTAAAACTAAGTTTGGATTATATGAGTGGTTAGTCATGCCTTTTGGGTTAACTAATGCACCTAGTACTTTCATGAGATTAATGAGCGAAGTTTTCGTGCTTTCATTGGACGATTTGTGGTAGTTTACTTTGATGATATACTGATTTGTAGCAAATCTTTGGAAGAACATTTGGAACATTTACGTGCTGTTTTTAATGCTCTCGTGATGCATGTTTGTTTGGTAACCTTGGGAAGTGCACCTTTTGCACCGACCGAGTATCTTTTCTTGGCTATGTTGTTACTCCACAGGAATTGAAGTTGATAAAGCCAACATTGAAGCTATTGAGAGTTGGCGCAGCCCAAAACGGTCACACAAGTGAGGAGTTTTCTTGGACTCGCTGGTTTCTATAGGCGTTTTGTGAGAGACTTTAGCACCATTGCTGCACCTCTCAATGAGCTTACAAAGAAGGATGTGCCTTTTGTTTGGGGTACCGCACAGGAAGAAGCCTTCACGGTATTGAAAGATAAGTTGACACATGCTCCTTTACTCCAACTTCCTGACTTTAATAAGACTTTTGAACTTGAATGTGATGCTAGTGGAATTGGATTAGGAGGTGTGTTATTACAAGATGGCAAACCTGTTGCATACTTTTACGAAAAATTGAGTGGGCCTAGTCTGAACTATTCTACTTATGACAAAGAATTATATGCTCTTGTTCGGACTTTAGAGACATGGCAACATTATTTATGGCCCAAAGAATTTGTTATACATTCTGATCATGAATCCTTGAAACATATTAAAAGTCAAGCTAAACTGAATCGTAGACATGCTAAATGGGTTGAATTCATTGAGACTTTCCCTTATGTCATTAAACACAAGAAGGGTAAAGAAAATGTTATTGATGATGCTTTGTCTCGTCGATATACTATGCTTTCACAACTTGACTTCAAAATATTTGGTTTGGAGACCATCAAAGATCAATATGTGCATGATGCTGATTTTAAAGATGTAATGCAGAATTGTAAAGAGGGAAGAACATGGAACAAGTTCGTTATTAATGATGGTTTTGTGTTCGTGCTAACAAGCTATGCATTCCTGCTAGCTCTGTTCGTCTTTTGTTGTTGCAGGAGGCGCATGGAGGAGGATTAATGGGACACTTTAGCGTGAAGAAGGCGGAGGATATACTTGCTACACATTTCTTTTGGCCAAAGATGAGGCGGGATGTTGAGCGTTTTGTAGCTCGCTGCACTACATGTCAAAAAGCTAAGTCACGACTCAATCCTCATGGTTTATATATGCCTTTGCTGTGCCTAGTGTTCCTTGGGAGGATATATCTATGGACTTTGTTTTAGGTTTACCTCGAACAAAGAAGGGAGGATAGCATATTTGTTGTCGTGGATAGATTCTCGAAAATGGCACACTTTATACCATGTCATAAAAGCGATGATCTTTGTTAATGTTGCTGATTTGTTCTTTCGTGAAATTATTCGCTTGCATGGTGTGCCAAATACTATTGTTTCAGATCGTGATACTAAATTTCTTAGCCACTTTTGGAGATGTTTATGGGCTAAGTTGGGGACTAAACTGCTTTTAGTACTACTTGTCACCCCCAAACCGATGGATAAACTGAAGTAGTCAATAGAACATTGTCTACTATGCTTAGGGCTGTTTTGAAGAATAATAAGAAAATGTGGGAAGAATGCTTGCCTCATATTGAATTTGCTTATAATCGTTCATTGCATTCTACTACTAAGATGTGCCCTTTTGAAATTGTGTATGGCTTCCTTCCTCGTGCACCTATTGATTTGTTGCCTCTTCCATCTTCGAGAAGGTTAATTTTGATGCTAAAGAACGTGCTGAATTGATTTTAAAATGCATGAGTTAACTAAGGAAAACATTGAGCGTATGAATGCTAAATATAAACTTCTGGAGATAAGGGTAGAAAACATGTTGTCTTTGCACTGGAGATCTTGTTTGGTTACATTTGCGTAAGGATAGGTTTCCTAATTTGCATAAATCAAAGCTAATGCCACGTCTTGATGGTCCATTTAAGGTGTTAGAGAAAATAAATGATAATGCATATAAACTTGTGTTGCCTGCAGATTTTGGGGTTAGTCCCACTTTTAATATTGCAGATTTGAAGCCTTATTTGGGTGAGGAAGATGAGCTTCCGTCGAGGGCGACTTCATTTCAAGAAGGGAGGATGATGATGACATCAATACCATTGTTACACCCACAGCCCCTCTGCTATACATCTTGGACCAATTACTCGAGCTCGCGACGCCAATTGAATTATCGGTACTTTCGTTTCTTGGTAACGATTCTAATGTTCATGAGAATATGATGCTGCCTAAATTGGATACATTTGTTTTGCTTACAAATGAAGGGCCTACCATGGACAAGAAAGATGAACCTTGGAGCAAGTTCAAGCATGGAGATGTTGGCATGCATAAAGGGAACAAACGGAGTTACAAGTGATGATTCAGGACTTTGAAGCCACCCTAATGAGTGCATGAGGCCTTGGACGAAATATACAAGATGCCACTTCATAATATTCGTCCATAGGCTATTCTAGGTGCTGCGTCACCTTATTATTGGGCCAGGCCCATGTAATTTCGAAATACTTAAGTATAGGCTGTTTTAGAGTCCGTATGTGTGGGGAAACAAGAGTTAGGGTTGATTTGGACCCCTCCACCAAGGGCCACGAAATTCCCCCTCTTCCTCCATATATACAGCCCTTAGGGCCCGTTTAGACCTTGGGTTTTGTTTAGATTAAAAGTTCGCCATAGCTGCAACCGCATGCCGTTTGTGTTCAACGACCAGACAAAGGCGTCACAGAACCCCACCTTGATCAATAAAGCTTTCATCTTATATTCGCAATATCCAGATTGCAATCTCAGTTTCTTGCTTGTTCTTCGTTTGCTCGCGGGAAACAGACCCTTGTGGTCAGGTTGATCGTGCTCCGGCGTGGTCAATAGCCTCTCGGAGTTGGTTTAGCGATTGCTAAGGCGCGACGTCCTCGCACGTTCGTAGTCGGATCGTCAAAGTCGACTTCCTCCAAAGCGAAAACCAACATCTCATCGAAAGACGGGACACCTTTGCCTCTATCAAGATGAGTAACTTGCATAGTTCATAAAATCTAAAGCCAAAACATTATCACAAGAAGTAGAAGGCATGAAAATATTACCTCTCAGTTTGCACATATAAGTGAAGCTCTTATTCATTTCAAAAGATTGACAATGTTCATCATTAAACGATCCCAACATTGGTGAATAAAGCTTACTTGCATCAAGTCTACATGCTACAACATGCTTAAATAAGCAAACATGCAGTAAGTCATTCGACACAGAATCATCACCAAGATTAGAGGTCATATCAAAATGATTAAACATTGATTCTTTTGCATCAATAGTTAATTCAGTGGATGCACTCAAAATTGTTGGTATTTCAGTTGTTTGATCACATGACGCATTCATGAGAGTAACATGATTCTCTAAAATAGGTGATGCACTCAAATCAACAGGTAACTCAACACATGATGTATTCAAGTTAACTAGGCATGCATCATTCTCATGTGAAGTTATATCATCAATACCTTCTGATTACCTTGTTGCAAAGATGTAGCTGATGTAGGTACGGATGATGGCAATGTACCATACTCTTGAGATGATGTCGTGCTCACAATCTGAGGTGTGGCTGCTCTAGTAGGTGCACCGGTGGAGGAACCAAGCGGTGGTGGTGAGCATGAACTAGAATAGTAGGTGTTGTAGTCATCCAATGCATCCTCCCTGAATTGTCTCTCAAAGGTACAAGCACGAACATACATACCAGATGTCTGACGAGGAATATCTGAAATCGTGCCTGAATATCATGGTTCAAACCACCAAAAATCTATTCATTGTATCATTCTCAGATTCTTCTATGTCATAATGATGCATATAAGATTTGAACTCTTGGTAGTAAGCATGAACAGTGTTCTTGCCTTGTTTTAATTGTTCCAATTTGCGAAGCAATTCACGGCGATAGTAAGGAGGAAAAATTGTTGTCTCATTACAGCTTTCAAAACTTTCCAAGTTGTGGGTTGGTTATCAATGTTTTTCTTACAATGTACACTCCACCAAACAGAAGCAAAACCAGTAAATGCTCTAGTGGTAGCTCGTACTCTCTCAAGTTCAGAAAAATCATGGTGACTAAAACCTTCTTCTAATTCAAGCTCCCAAGCTAGATAAATAGCAGGATTAAATCTACCCTCAAATGATGGTAAAGACATAACCTGACCTGATAGAGGCAAAGGTGTCCCGATGTTTCGATGAGATGGTGGCTATCGTTTCTGTGGGAGTCGACCTTGACGATCCGACTACGAACGTGCGAGACGTCGCGCCTTAGCAATCGCTAAACCAACTTCCGAGGGTTATTGATCACGCCGAACACGATCAACGACCACGAGGGCCTGTTTTCTGCGAGCAAGCGAAGAACAAGCAAGAAACTGAGATTGCAGTCTGGATATTGCGAATATAAGATGAAAGCTTTATTGATCAAGGTGGGGTTACTGTGGCGCCTTTATGCAGTCGTTGAACACAAGCGAAATGCACGCGAAGTTACAGCTATGGCGAACTTTTAATCTAAACAAAACCCAAGGTCTAAGCGGTGCCCTAAGGGCTGTATATATGGAGGAAGAGGGGGAATTTCGTGGCCCTTGGTGGAGGGTCCGAAATCAACCCTAACTCTTGTTTCCCCACACATACGGACTCTAAAACAGCCTATACTTAAGTATTTCGAAATTACATGGGCCTGGCCCACTAATAAGGTGACGCAGCACCTAGAATAGCCTCGGGACGACATGTATGAAGTAGCATCTTGTATATTTCGTCCAAGGCTTCATGCACCCATTATGGTGGCTTCAAAGTCCTCAAATCATCACTTGTAACTCCGTTCTTGTTCCCCTTGCATGGCATTATCTCCATGCTTGTTCTTGCTCAATGTCCATCCTTCTCCAAGCTAGGGCCTTCATTTGTAAGCAAAACAAATGTATCCAATTTAGGCAGCATCATATTCTCATGAACATTAGAATCATTACCAAGAAACGAAAGTACCTGATAATTTAATTGGCGTGCGCGAGCTCTAGTAATTGGTCCAGTATATGTAGCAGTAGGGGCTGTGGGTGTAACAATGGTATTGATGTCCTCATCATGACCATATGCTTGTGTGTGTTGTCCCAACTCTCGTGAAGGTGGAGATGTGTCCGTCATCCAAGAACTTCTATCTCCGGAACCTGTCATGATTAGTAGAAACAAGAAACAAAATTCGAGAATAATGTTCCTATGAACTACTAGGATGTGGTGGTAAAACGCTCACAGTATAGCAAATATCAATATCTTACAAGTTCTTACCATGCAGCAGGTGGTGACAGGCAACCAGCAATGTCAAATAACTACGAAGATTGTGTAAAGCGATTGCCAGGGGAACGTACGTATAGACGGTGTAGAAATATGTGGAGTTGGGTTGGCTATATATGGTAGCAAAAGATTATCAATAATCAATTCAAAGATGCAATGTTGAATAAACGTTCAACGATGGTACTTTGCTGGTCCTAGGCTAGACCAGACTAGAGACGCGAGCCTAGAACACTAATGAGGTCACGGCGTAGCACAACTAGCATCAATGAAGGATAATAAGTAGCTCTGGACAGCAAGATATAAGTGAAGATCACTGGCGGCAGTAAAGATAATGATGAAGAACAAGCGCCAAGCGGGATATACAATAACTCTCTCTCAATTTTCCTCTTGAAAAGTTTGAGCCAGTTTTCGATAATTTTTTAAAAGAATGCTACTAACTCAAGCTTTCCAATTCAAAAGAATCACTCAATTCGAGTTGATATGAGGAGTCAAAAATTCTAAAAGTGGTTTGAAAAACTGGAATAAGCTGTGTTCACGAACTTGGAGGGCAAAAGACCTATTTAGGAGCCGATTTTGAGGTGCCAAATATTGAACATGCTTCTGCAACTATTTAGATGTGGCTCGTCTCTGGCTTTAATTTGAGTACTTGAGCCAAAGCGGACTTCGTATGAGGAACTTATGCCTGCTTTCTTGAGCGATTGCACAAAAAGCGATTCAATCCGAATTCAGCTACGAGATTGAGTCTAGATAGATCCGAACTTTTATTTTTTTTCTCTCTTTTTTCTCACACTTATTTTTCTTTTCTTTCTCTCTTTTTTTCTCGACTTTTTCATTTACTTTTTTTCTCTCTTTTTCTCTCTCCTCTTTCCAAACAAACTAGATAAGATGCGGTAGAGGTGTCCCGATCTTTCGATGAGATGATAACTATCGATTTGGTGGAGTCGACTTTGACGATCCGACTACAAGCGCACTGACGTTGTGCCTTAGCAATCGCTAAACCAATCTCGAGGTTCTTGGCGATCTTTGGAAGCACAATCAGCGACCACGAAGGTCTATTCCTGCAAGCAATCGAAGAACAAGCAAGAATATGATAAAGCAATCTGAATATTGCGAATACATATGAAGTATTGATAATGGTGGGGATCCGTAAGCGGTCTTGGTCTGGTCGTTGGACACAAACGAAGTACACGAAGTTGCAATGGCTACTTTTAACTAAACAAATCCCCAGGAAAAAGCTACTAGATGGATCTACTTCTATAGGAGCAAGGGGTGGCGGCCAAGGAGGTGGGAGGACGTCCCAAGGCAGCCTAACACTAACCCTAGGTCGTACAAGGCCAATGGGCCCAAGTGGAGGTGACGTAACACCTTTGTACTTGTAGTTTGACTCGGATTCTGCTGCAGCATCAGATTGTTTCTTCCATAACTCAGCGCTCCGGACGGATTTTAAGGTGATTACAATTGGGTTGGAAAATGCACGAAATCTATTTTCCAACAAAAAAAGAATCAACCAATTTGGAGTCCGTATGAAAAAGTTATTGACGTTTTGAGTCGGTATGTACATGCAGTCCGAATCTGAGTCCGAACGTGAGAGACTTGGACTCTATCTTCTCTTGGGCCAAAAGTGACGTGAGAGAACTTTTTGAACAGCAGGTAAACATCTCTTTCTCCCTTATCTTCATATGTGGATTGTACAAATGTCCCATACACCTGCAATTAGACATGGCACAAAAGTTTGTGAAGTATTTTTGTCCTGGATGACATAAATAAATTATTGCATAGTTTGCATTAGAAATCACCTCACAAATATACATGTATGCAATATTTTTGGTCGTATCCAAGGTAATCATGTCCTCATCACGAACTCCGATTTTGACGTTCTTTAGCTCGTTGAAAAGCTCTTGACATCCCCCTTCCAACAAAAATACCACCAAAACCTTTTGACACCATCAAAGTTTTGGAACTTTGGCATCTTTGCCTAGGGCTTCCACCACATCCTCCGCATAGCCACCACCGACTTCCGCAACCTAACCGATCTTGATCCATATAGCATTAGTGGTTTCTTGAGAAGTGATTCGAGTCTCCTAAGGTGTTTCGGCTACTTAGGGACGGTTGCTTCTTCATCAACCACCACTGCCACTTCCGCATAGGCTTGACCACCATACACTTCCTGATGAGGACATCAATACCATTGTTACACCCACAGCCCCTGCTGCTATACATACTGGACCAATTACTAGAGCTCGCGCACGCCAATTGAATTATCAGGTACTTTCGTTTCTTGGTAACGATTCCAATGTTCATGAGAATATGATGCTGCCTAAATTGGATACATTTGTTTTGCTTACAAATGAAGGGCCTACCATGGACAAGAAAGATGAACCTTGGAGCAAGTTCAAGCATGGAGATGTTGGCATGCGCAAGGAGAACAAACGGAGTTACAAGTGATGATTCCAGGACTTTGAAGCCACCTAATGAGTCCATGAGGCCTTGGACGAAATATACAAGATGCCACTTCATAATATTCGTCCATAGGCTATTCTAGGTGCTGCGTCACCTTATTATTGGGCCAGGCCCATGTAATTTCGAAATACTTAAGTATAGGCTGTTTTAGAGTCCGTATGTGTGGGAAACAAGAGTTAGGGTTGATTTGGACCCCTCCACCAAGGGCCACGAAATTCCCCCTCTTCCTCAATATATACAGCCCTTAGGGCACCGTTTAGACCTTGGGTTTTGTTTAGATCAAAAGTTAGCCATAGCAGCAACTTCGTGCCGTTTGTGTTCAACGACCGGACCAAGGCGTCACGAACCCCACCTTCATTAATAAAGCTTTCCTCTTATATTCGCAATATCCAGATTGCAATCTTAGTTTCTTGCTTGTTCTTCGTTTGCTCGCAGGAAAGCAGGCCCTCGTGGTCGAGTTGATCGTGCTCGGCGTGGTCAATAACCTTTGGAAGTTGGTTTAGCGATTGCTAAGGCGCGACGTCTCGCACGTACGTAGTCGGATCGTCAAGGTCGACTCCCACAGAAACGATAGCCACCATCTCATCGAAACATCGGGACACCTTTGCCTCTATCACTTCCACCTCAACTTAACCCAATTTTGTTTGTGTTGTGAGTTGTGTCTCCTAAGGTGTTTAGGCTACTTAGGGACCGTGCTTCCAACTCCCACACCGTGTATAGTCCACCACCCTACACCCCGCTTCCGCATTGCGTACGGCAAAACCTCCATTGCATTTCCGCAATCCCATTGAGCTTCCGCAACCACCACCGCATTCCGCTACCACCATTTGACATTTGTCATTTGAGATTTTGAGTTCGCGGTTTTTCCGTTTCCTAATGTGTTTCGGCTACTTAGGGACGAGTCTCCGTCATCTTGGTATCTACATCAAGAACACCGCCACTCATCATCGCAAAGGACGGTAACCTCGACGACACCATTGTACATTCCCCTTGCAATTGCATTGTTAACCCCTAGCCCGTTTTTGCGTCACTTGCCTATCGAGACTAGCCATTTGAGTATTGCCCGGCAACGTTACTTGTGCACATTAGTGATCTTCACCATCCATTGCATACATACCATATCATATTGGTATCATATCATCTCGTGTGCCTCAAGTTTGTTCCTGCATATACACAATTGCTATCTTGGTTTGTGCATTGTGCAAAAGTGGCCATACAAAAATAAAGAGAATAAGCTTAGAAGCAAAAGAGAAAGAGAGCAAAGAGCTTGTAAGGAAGTGATAGAGGCAAAGGTGTCCCGTCTTTCGATGAGATGTTGGTTTTCGCTTTGGAGGAAGTCGACTTTGACGATCCGACTACGAAAGTGCGAGGACGTCGCGCCTTAGCAATCGCTAAACCAACTCCGAGAGGTTATTGACCACGCCGAACACGATCAACGACCACGAGGGTCATTTCCTGCGAGCAAGCGAAGAACAAGCAAGAAACTGAGATTGCAATCTGGATATTGCGAATATAAGATGAAAGCTTTATTGATCAAGGTGGGGTTACTGTGGCGCCTTTATGCAGTCGTTGAACACAAAGCGAAATGCGCGAAGTTGCAGCTATGGCGAACTTTTAATCTAAACAAAACCCAAGGTCTAAGCGGTGCCCTAAGGGCTGTATATATGGAGGAAGAGGGGGAATTTCGT
This sequence comes from Aegilops longissima, assembly GCA_021605205.1. Classification (NCBI taxonomy): domain Eukaryota; kingdom Viridiplantae; phylum Streptophyta; class Magnoliopsida; order Poales; family Poaceae; genus Aegilops; species Aegilops longissima. The sequence continues at coordinate 67,425 of JAHIAM010002901.1, forward strand.
GGCCCTTGGTGGAGGGTCGAAATCAACCCTAACTCTTGTTTCCCCACACATCGGACTCTAAAACAGCCTATACTTAAGTATTTCGAAATTACATGGGCCTGGCCCAATAATAAGGTGACGCAGCACCTAGAATAGCCTATGGACGAATATTATGAAGTGGCATCTTGTATATTTCGTCCAAGGCCTCATGCACTCACTAGGGTGGCTTCAAAGTCCTGGAATCATCACTTGTAACTCCGTTCTTGTTCTCCTTGCGCATGGCATTATCTCCATGCTTGTTCTTGCTCAATGTCCATCCTTCTCCAAGCTAGGGCCTTCATTTGTAAGCAAAACAAATGTATCCAATTTAGGCAGCATCATATTCTCATGAACATTAGAATCATTACCAAGAAGCGAAAGTACACGATAATTTAATTGGCGTCTGTGAGCTCTAGTAATTGGTCCGAGTATATGTAGCAGTGAGGGGCTGTGGGTGTAACAATGGTATTGATGTCCTCATCATCCTCCCTTCTTGAAATGAAGTCGTCCTCGACGGAGCTCATATTCCTCACCCAAATAAGGCTTCAAATCTGCAATGTTAATAGTGGGACTAACCCCAAAATCTGCAGGCAGCTCAAGTTTATATGCATTATCATTTATTTTCTCTAACACCTTAAATGGACCATCACACGTGGCATTAGCTTTGATTTGCGCAAATTAGGAAACCTATCCTTACATAAATGTAACCAAACAAGATCTCCATGTGCAAAGACAACATGTTTTCTACCCTTATCTCCAGCAAGTTTATATTTAGCATTCATCGCTCAATGTTTTCCTTAGTTATCTCATGCACTTTTAAAATCAATTCAGCACGTTCTTTAGCATCAAAATTAACCTTCTCCGAAGATGGAAGAGGCAACAAATCAATAGGTGCACGAGGTAGGAAGCCATACACAATTTCAAAAGGGCACATCTTAGTAGTAGAATGCAATGAGCGATTATAAGCAAATTCAATATGAGGCAAGCATTCTTCCCACATTTTCTTATTATTCTTCAAAACAGCCCTAAGCATAGTAGACAATGTTCTATTGACTACTTCAGTTTATCCATCGGTTTGGGGTGACAAGTAGTACTAAAAAGCAGTTTAGTCCCCAACTTAGCCCATAAACATCTCCAAAAGTGGCTAAGAAATTTAGTATCACGATCTGAAACAATAGTATTTGGCACACCATGCAAGCGAATAATTTCACGAAAGAACAAATCAGCAACATTAACAGCATCATCGCTTTTATGACATGGTATAAAGTGTGCCATTTTGAGAATCTATCCACGACAACAAATATGCTATCCTCCCTTCTTTGTTCGAGGTAAACCTAAAACAAAGTCCATAGATATATCCTCCCAAGGAACACTAGGCACGAGCAAAGGCATATATAAACCATGAGGATTGAGTCGTGACTTAGCTTTTTGACATGTAGTGCAGCGAGCAACAAAGCGCTCAACATCCGTCTCATCTTTGGCCAAAAGAAATGTGTAGCAAGTATATCCTCCGTCTTCTTGGCGCCAAAGTGTCCCATTAATCCTCCTCCATCGCCTCCTGCAACAACAAAAGGCGAACAGAGCTAGCAGGAATGCATAGCTTGTTAGCACTGAACACAAAACCATCATTAATAACGAACTTGTTCCATGTTCTTCCTTCTTTACAATTCTGCATTACATCTTTAAAATCAGCATCATGCACATATTGATCTTTGATGGTCTCCAAACCAAATATTTTGAAGTCAAGTTGTGAAAGCATAGTATAGCGACGAGACAAAGCATCAGCAATAACATTTTCTTTACCCTTCTTGTGTTTAATGACATAAGGGAAAGTCTCAATGAATTCAACCCATTTAGCATGTCTACGATTCAGTTTAGATTGACTTTTAATATGTTTCAAAGATTCATGATCAGAATGTATAACAAATTCTTTGGGCCATAAATAATGTTGCCATGTCTCTAAAGTCCGAACAAGAGCATATAATTCTTTGTCATAAGTAGAATAGTTCAGACTAGGCCCACTCAATTTTTCAGAAAAGTATGCAACAGGTTTGCCATCTTGTAATAAAACACATCCTAATCCAATTCCATTAGCATCACATTCAAGCTCAAAAGTCTTATTAAAGTCAGGAAGTTGGAGTAAAGGAGCATGTGTCAACTTATCTTTCAATACCGTGAAGGCTTCTTCCTGTGCGGTACCCCAAACAAAAGGCACGTCCTTCTTTGTAAGCTCATTGAGAGGTGCATCAATGGTGCTAAAGTCTCTCACAAAACGCCTATAGAAACCAGCGAGTCCAAGAAAACTCCTCACTTGTGTGACCGTTTTGGGCTGCGGCCAACTCTCAATAGCTTCAATCTTGGCTTTATCAACTTCAATTCCTGTGGAGTAACAACATAGCCAAGAAAAGATACTCGGTCGGTGCAAAGGTGCACTTCCCAAGGTTACCAAACAAGCGTGCATCACGTAGAGCATTAAAAACAACACGTAAATGTTCCAAATGTTCTTCCAAAGATTTGCTATAAATCAGTATATCATCAAAGTAAACTACCACAAATCGTCCAATGAAAGCACGTAAAACTTCGTTCATTAATCTCATGAAAGTACTAGGTGCATTAGTTAACCCAAAAGGCATGACTAACCACTCATATAATCCAAACTTAGTTTTAAATGCTGTTTTCCATTCATCTCCCAATTTCATACGAATTTGATGGTATCCACTCATAAATCAACTTTGGAGAATATTGTAGAGCCACTTAATTCATCAAGCATATCATCTAGCCTAGGAATAGGATGGCGATAACGAATAGTAATATTATTAATGCCTCTACAATCAACACACATACTGTGACGTACCATCCTTTTTAGGCACTAGTATAATAGGAACAGCACAAGGACTAAGAGATTCACGTATATAACCTTTGTCGAGCAGCTCCTGTACTTGACGCATAATCTCCTTCGTCTCCTCTGGATTGGTGCGGTATGGTGCACGGTTGGGTAGCGATGCACGGGAATTAAGTCAATTTGATGCTCAATCCCTCGAATAGGTGGTAATCCGGTGGCACGTCTTGTAGGAAGGCGTCGGCGAACTCTGCAAAATGTTAGTGACAACGAGGGGCAAAGAGGAAGGCACGTCCTCGAATGAAAATAATGCCTCTTTGCACACAAAAGCATAGCAAACAGATTTGCTAGAATCTAGCTCATCAATATCAGATTTGGTGGCAAATAAACATGCACTTTTCAGTTTAATTTCAGAAGCAACATTAGATGGTTTATTATTAGGCTTCATTTGTTGCTCAAATTCTTTTGCCACAATCTGATTTTCACTCTTATTTTTCTCCTGTTTTGCTTTATTAGCTCGATTAATATCATCTTTCAAATGGAATCAGGAGTCATAGGAAGCAAAGTAATATTTTTATCCTTGTGAACAAGAGTATACTGATTGTTTCTACCATGGTGTACAAAATTTTTATCAAATTGCCATGGTCTACCAAGTAATAAGGAACATGCTTGCATAGGTACCACATCACAATCAACATAATCAGCATATGTAGAGATACTAAAATGCACACGAACGATGCGTGTTACCTTAACCTTGCGCTGTTGTTGAACCATTGGATGTAGTAAGGATGTGGATGTGGTCTTGTGGTGAGAAAGCTTCTCCACCATATCCATGCTAGCCAAGTTGTTGCAGCTCCCTCCATCTATGATGGCCTTGAATAGAACGTTCCTTCACAACTCCTTTGTATGGAACAAGTTATGCCTCTGATTTTGCTCAGCTTGTGTAACCTGCACACTCAAAACACGTTGAGCAACTAAACATTCATACTGTCGGCATCTTGACAGCCATGTATTGTGTCTCAAAATCAGAATCATCTCCACCGTGTTCTTCATGTGTAATAAGAGCCAAAGTCTCTTCATCATAGTCACTAGCAGACTCATACCCACCATCCTCGGTAGCAATCATCACACGCTGAGATTGGCATTCTCTCATAAAATGTCCTCTTCCCTTACAACGACGACAAATAATATCACTTGTGTGCCTGTTGGCGCCATGGAAGAAGAAGAGCTCTGTGTAGGCCCAGCGGTGTGCTCTTGGCGGATAGTGGTGGTTGTGCCTGCTTTCTTGTATCACGGTTGGAGGTGGCAGCCAGCGGAGGTGCGGTGTAGTAGAGCGTGTGGAAGTAGATGATGCACGTGGTGTCCATGATGAAGGTCGACCTGCGAGAAAAGTTAGTCGCGCCAAGGCACATCGATCCTGCACTTCACGTTCAGCTTTACAAGCAAGATGGAATAATCGGTGATATTATTATAATCCTTGTAGTCTAGAATGGTCTGAATCTCTCTATTTAATCCACCCGAAAACGTGCAAGCATAGCTTCATTCTCCTCAACAATACCACATCTAATCAAGCCAGTTTGTAATTCGATAATATTCTTCTACGAATTTTTCCTTGTCTTAAGCGCTGCAATTTTTGAAGTAATTCACGTTGATAATATGGTGGAACCCAGCGAGTACGCATAGCAGTTTTCAAAGCAGCCCAAGTAGCTGGAACAGGATATAATCTACAATGTTCAGACAACCAAACACATGCAAAGCTAGTGAAAGCACAAACAGCAGCAGGAACACGTCTCTCCTCGGGATATTGTAAACATGTAAATCGTTGTTCAGTTTCTAACTCCCAAGTAAGATATATATCAGGAACATATCTACCCTCAAATGGTGGAATATTCAATTTCAGTTTAGGGAGATGGTCATGATCTCGTACTGAAGGGAGCCGAACATTGCCATTGTTTGCATGTGGGCGACCTGGTGGTTGTGGTGCTGGTGGTTGCACGTAGTTCGATGTTGATCAACCTCATCCTCGTAAGCTCTCACATAATCATCCTCCCCGCTTGTGCAGCAGGAGCCCTGAAGTATCAGCAGCAGCACCGGCAGCTTGGCGGTGAAGAGGACACGGGAAGCTCGGCGGAGGGCTGTTTCACGATGTGGAGGTAGTCCATGTTGTTGTAGTAGAGGTGCGTTAGGTGCAGCCGGTGGTGGTGGTGGTAGGCGCGAGCAATTCATTAAACCTGTTATCGAGCTTTGTTTGACGCCTTCTCAATGCCATCTATCTTCTCCATGGCCTCTTCAAATCTATTTAGCACATCGTCCACCTGCCCACTCATCATTTGTTGAAACTTATCATGTAGCGCTTTGTTTGTCATGTTCTCCCGGTCGGTCTAAATCGGCTTGTGATCCTGCCATGGTTAGCACAATAGAAACACACAAGAATATGATTGACGGACTACTAGGAAGTGGTGGTGGTGGTGTGGTGGGCGGTCACAAATCCGTCAAGCAAATCTCAAATTCTTACCAGTTCTTACCCGGCGGTGATCGGCAACCGATGTAGTCAAAACTCTCAAAGCTTGGATAGAGCGATTACGGGGAGAGTCAAGCATACGATGTAGATGTATGTGGAGCTGGGAAGGCTTATAATATGGTGGCAAAAGGGTCAGCAATAATCAATTCAGAGATGCAAAGTTGAATAAGCGCTCAACAGCAGTCTGTGTTTGGTCCTAGGCTGAACCGTGCTAGAGGCGAGCCTAGAACACTAACAAAAAAGCGGTGCTGCGGAAACAACGGAAAAGCACACTCTGGAATAATTTTTTTTTCACTTTTTTTTTTTGCGAAAAATCACTATAATGGCGAGTGTCTCAAAACTCTTCCAGGTCAAACCGACGGGATGGGCACGAAATTTTTCGACCAAAAAATTTTTTTTTATTGCCGGACCCAAAAGCTGAAGCAGGTCAAAAAACTTTCTATAATGGCGATTGTCTCAATACGCTTAGAAACACCTAAAATAGGATAGCGAGAAAATTTTTTCGACAAGTGCGTTTTCGGAAAATTTTGGGCCTAAACGGAGGGTGGTTTCGGACTCTTACTCTTTTTTTTTCGAAACCTACTCGGCAAGGAAAACACAAATCGGAAACTAGATGGATCTCGAAAACAAACCTAATATGCAAGGAACTTCGGATTGGTGGTGGATATATGGTGGTGGTATATGACAGCGGTGGTGGTATATGGTAGCGGTGGTGGTATATGGAGCGGATTGGTGGTGGTATATGGATACGGATTGAGAGCTGTGGCGGATAAGCAATGGTGGTAGATGGCAAAGGCGATGATGATGGTGCGGGCGGCGTGACAACTTATGACCGAACTCGAAACTCTAAAGACTAGACTCTAAGACCAGCAACTTGACACGACGATGCAACCGCAAATTCAACAAAGCAAAAACCCTAAAAAGATTATGCAAAGGCTCAGATTGTGATGCGGAGCATCCTACGGTCATCACCATGTCAAGAGTCCGTTTGGCAAGTGACACGTGCAACCTCTACTTCTCATACATAAAGGTGAATCTTCTCCTTTACGTGTTCACTTGACCCCTTCGAGGATGGTATACTACTTGACACTTCTCCGTGTGCATGCATAAGTATTGCCGGAGCTTCACGGATGTCGAGGAGGAGTGCAAGCGCCAAGGAACGACTACACCGTCATGAGGAAGCATGGAAGAAGGAGGAAGAGAACACTGGCGCTCGAGCAGCGGTACTACCGCCCCTCAAGCGGTACTACCGCTAAGGCCACCAAGCGGTACTACCGCCCCTCAAGCTGTACTACCGCTCAAGCGGTACTACGATCATGAGCCAGTACTACCGCCTACTGTCTTGCAAGCCATGGGCCTTTGGCCTTGTATCCCTCTCCCACTTACCCCTTCGTGGCTTAGACTATAAATAGACCACCTCCACTTCATTTCTAGGGTTAGCAAATATGATAGCTCATTCTTAGGTGAGCTTTGCTCCTACCTCTACTCTTGAGAGAGAGAGAGACTACCACTCCCATGGAGTTCAAGACCTCCATGTGAGAAGATCCTGCGGGATATCATCAAGACCCCCTTGCGGGAAGATCCGTCTAGGATATCATCAAGACCTCCTCTTGGAGATGAACCTTACCTTGTATCTTTCCTTTGTTGTTCATGTACCTTGTGATCTTGTGTGTTTGATTGTCTAGTGGATGTGTGATTGGACTTGTTCTTGAGTGTTTCCCCTTGTGATTTCTCTCCGTTCTTCCCGTGTTCATCGTGTTCTTGAGGATCCCACTCCAAGCGTGAAAGATCGTCCACGTGAGGGTTCCGCCCTACATCATCTATGGTATCATGAGCCACGTTGATCACGTTTTTGGAGCCCTACCCTCTTTTTCTAGCTTGATTTTGTTGATTTCGTCCTAAATCCGAAAATCCCCACCAAAAATAGCCCCAATTTTTTTGTGATTTGTTAGTTTTGATGATGTTTTGTTGATTTTGATCCATGGATTTGCTTGGTTTCAAGTGGATCTAGCATTCCCCAAGTTTCCCCATCTTTCCTCCACGAAATCTCTCAATTTTGACCCGAAATCATCCATTTCCGCCCCAAAATCGCGCCCTATCCGGTTTGCGAAAATCCCGACACGAGCGGTACTACCGCCCTTCAAGCGGTACTACCGCTTAGCACCTCAAGCGGTACTACCGCCCTTCAAGCGGCACTACCGCCCCTCGAGCCAGATTTTGCGAAAAAACCCGAC
>JAHIAM010002902.1:0-24384 GCA_021605205.1 Aegilops longissima
TTAGGCCGAGCCTGCGGTTGAGAGGAGCTCGAGAGGGTGGGCGCAGCAGCGCTTATATACCACTCTCGAGCTCTCTCAACTAGCGAGTGGGACTAAACTTTTAGGCGTGAGGCAGCACAAGGCCTTTAGTCGCGGGTCGCGAGACCAGCCGCGACTAAAGGTGGGGCCTTTAGTCATGGTCGCCAGACCAGCCGCGACTAAAGGTGGGCGTGAGCATAAAAACCGCTTAAAAACCTTTAGTCGCGGTTGGGCAGGCGACCCGCGACTAAAGGGTACCTTTAGTCGCGGGCCTCTTAGCCCACCGCGACTAAAGGGGGGGGCCTATAAATACCACGCTCCCGATTCTCGTCTTCTCCGATTCCCTTTGTTAAATGCGCCGCCGTCGCCCTCGCCCTCGGCGCCGCCGCCGTCGCCCTCGCCCTCGCGCCGCCCGCCGTCGCCGTCGCCTTCGGCCGCCGCCCGCCGTCGGCCCGCCTCGATCTTCGGCCCCGCTCCTCCCGCAGCCCCCGCTACCTCGCCGCCCCATGAGCCCCGCTACCCCGCAGCCCCGCTACCTCGCCGCCCTTGGCTGCCTCCTTGTCGCCGGTGGCGCGCCCGAGGCCATCGCTGGGCTCGCCCGGTGGGGCGTGGGCTTGACCATCGCCTGGCTCACCCCGGTGGGCGGGCGTGACCATCGCTGGGCTCGCCCGGTGGGCGCTCGTGGCCGCGCCGGTGAGCCCACAAGTCCGCGCCGGTGGTCGGCATCCGAGTCCGCGCAGGAAAAAAATATATTAATTAAAATTATTAATTAATTAACCAATTAATTAACTTAATTAATCTTGTTAATTAATCTAACTAACCCTGTTAATTAACCTTAATAACCTAATTACATCACCTTGACATCATTTGACGTCATAATGGCATTTCCTAATTAAATTAATTCTGTTAATTCTAAAATGAATTAAAACTTTGAAAATTAATATTAAATAATCCGTAGCTCGGATGAAAAACTTTCTACATGAAAATTGCTCGAGCGAAGAGACGAATCCGGATACGCAACCCGTTCGTCCACCACACATCCCTAGCATAGCAAACACGCAACTTTCCCCTCCGGTTCATCTGTCCGAAAACACGGAACACCGGGATACTTTCTGGATGTTTCCCCCTTCACGGTATCACCTCATACCGCGTTAGAACATGTCTAGCTTTGCTTGTTGTCCTGTTATGCACTTGCTTGCTTGCCGCCAGACCAACCGGGACCCACGTGGTTGTCTGTTGTCCTCGCCTCCCTCTCCGTGTGTGTTGTCCTCGCCTCCCTCTCCGTGACGCCTGCTGTAAATGCCGCCCGTCTCGCGCTCTACCGCGACACCCTCTCCCACCCTTCCTCGCCCCTCCTTTTGCCACCGCCTTTCGCCACCGCCACCGCCACCGCCCCTTCTTCACTTAATTAATTTGTTTTTACTACATATTTTCAGGGTGACATAATGGCGGACGATAGAGCTGACCGATTATGGACAACTATGATCCGGACGGTGAAGCACATATGTTCGCATCATAAACGGCGATATTCAATATGTGCCGACCGGAGAAGAAGAAGATGATATCTCTTCTTATCTGAACCTTGACGGTGAAGATGAAGGGCGCCGTCAAGAAGATGATGTCAAGAAAGCGTCGATAAAGCAGCGATCTTCAAATGGAAGTAGCAACCACCTCCGCGCCGAGGTATATATATACATTGAGCCTCTGGTGATACAAACTAACTGATTTGAATAAATATGTGTGTACTAACGCGCGCGACTCTCTTTCTTATTTTAGCCCTCGGCCGGATCGTCGAAACAATCGAGTACGTCGTCAAAGCGTGGCGCAACCAAGACGATGAAACCAGGAGAAACATGCACCATCGAGGTTGTCGACAGTGCAACCGGCAGGCCGCTGGAGCCCCGCAAGAACGCCACCAAGTTTGTCAGCCAATGCGGAGCCATTGTTAGAGACAACGTCTCGATCACCGTCGAGAGTGGAATGAGCCAAAGAAGGCACGAATTGATGGTTTCACTTTTGTCGATAAGAGAACAAAAAAGATTGCTTCAAGAAGCTTATGGAACATTTCGTTCTACCTCCGAATACAACAAATTCGATGAGGAGGGTAACAAGATTGAGGAAAACAAGGAGAGGAGGAGGCTAGTCAAACAGTTCGCTCTTCATAAGATGGCCGGCGATTCCGGAAATTCAAGCAAAATCTAGCCCGTGACTTTGTCAAGCAGAACAAGACTCCGGATTTCAAAGGACAATATGAGAAACTGAAACATGATTGGCCAGAATTTGTGAAGCAAAAGAAATCGGAGCAGTTCATTGAAATATCGAAAAAAAATAAGGAAAATGCGGCTAAGAAGGAGTACAATCATGTTATGGGGCCAGGAGGGTATCGCATTTTGGTGCCTAGGTTGGAGAAGATGGAGAACGAGATGAGGCGCGAGGAATCCGTCCAGTGCGGAGGATGGGACCCAAGGGCCAAAAGCTGGTGGTACGGGCATGGGGAACGCTGAACCCGGAGCGGGGAGTGTGTTTACGGGGCAAATTAATTAAACCCACCCAAGCCCTTATTGGCGCAATGAAGGATGCTCAACAGGGAAGATCAAGTTCAACAGAGAGAACGACGCGGCTGACAAAAGCCCTCGGGAATCCTGAACACGGAGGGCGTGTACGAGGCATGGGGCACATTCCGTGGAAAATAGGGTTCCCCGAGCGATGACCCGTCTGTTCTGAAGCCGTAAGAGAAAGATGGATCGGGAAGCAGATGTTGTGGCGCGGTTGGCATCGGAAATGGATGTGATGAAGAAAACCATGAGTGTACTAGTAGCCGAAAGAGATGCAGCTCGGGTGCAGCATGAAGATCATCCAGCGGATCTCGGAAGCCAGCAGCGGAGAAGCAGCGTGGCTTCCACGGAGGTTCCCACCGGCTGGTGCAGATGCACCGATGATCGAAATTACTGCACCGGAGCCTCTGGCGGTCGAAATTACTGCACCGGAGGTCGAAATTACTGCACCGGAGCCTCCTCGCTACCCCGTGGACGATATAAAGGAGATGAAAGAATGTCATCTGTATTATCCTATCGGGAACATGTCCATGAAGGTAGCCATCGGCAGTGCTTTACCATGTTTACAGGAGCACTCCACCACAACAACCCCATTCAAGATGGCTATGCTCGTGTCACGGTGGAGGACATAGTCCAAGGGTTTGAGGACCGGAGATTGACATTGCTACACCGAAGGGGAGAAAAGACTTGGAGATGTCAAGCGCCATTTCATTCTATGGCAAAAGAAGTTTATCAAGTTTCAGGAGGCGCCAAGGACAACAAGTCCACCCCTCACGGTGGTGGTGGTGGCGGTGGCGGTGGTGGTGGTGGTGGTGGTGGTGGCGGTTCACCTACACCTCCGTCACGTAGCCGACGCCGCCCCCAGTCCTAACGTCCGGCGGGTGATCGACGCCGCCCCAATCCACCACGGCAAAGAGGCGAAGCAGTCCTGGATTATTAACCCGGACCCTTATGTACCTAAGACCACAAAGGTACCGGAGCCATCATCAAGCCTCTCCCCACAAGGCCTTGGGAGCGAGTGCCGAGGAAGTCGGCGCCGCGGCTGCTGATTTGGAGAAATGGAAGGCGGACTGCAAGAAGAAAAGAGAGCCCGAGCCCAAGCCAGTATTTTCGATAAGCAAAAGAAGTGGGATAAGTCATTTTGAGCACACCGTCCCAAGCGCGAAGAATCTGCCTAACGACTATGAGCGTGAACTTGCAGGCAGGCACTCATGTTCAAGGAGAACAAAGAGCGGAGAAGGCGAAAGTAAAAAAGCGGAAACAAGTTGCCCAGCTCGGGAACAAAGTAAACAATCGATTGCCCGCTTATAGTGGAAGCCTTCGTCCGGATGACCCGAGATCATACAAGCTGCGGCAACACATGGATTGGTATAACGAGTGCGAGAACAAGCGGCCAACTTAGGTATTACTCTTCGTGAACTGTTAGGCCTTGATGAGGCGCCCGATGAAGGAGGTAGTAATTACATATGTCAAGAATGGGCCTCTCGTCGAGCCTGCTTGAGAAAAGGATCTACGACCAAATGAAAGGTCTGCTGAATTGGTACAAGGGTTACATAAAAAATAAAACGCCAAAGAATATATTTATGCGGAAGTTAGACATGAGCATCACTTCAAACATTACTATGTACAAATTGCAATTGAGTGAATTGTTCCAGCTTTTCAATCTGCTGCGAGCTCGACAAATCTATCATCAGTTGCTACGTTCTGTAAGTGATTTATTAATTTCTACCCCATCTCGTTCATATTGCCTGCACTATATATATGTCCTAACTATATTGTTGTGTCCGCTATTATATATGCAGAATGAAGATTAAGGAATGCAGAGTAAGGAACATCCATGATGTTGGGTTCATTGACCCACACATCGTTAATGGACATGTGTTGGAGCGTCACCCCGCCGACGTGGAGGCAGACCTGTGGCAGTTTCTTACAAAGCAGGATCTCAAAAGTGATATTCTATTTCCTTACCATTTTGGGTGAGTGTTTCTGTCTTGAGCACATTCTCTTTTGTTTACTCCATGCATGGTATGTGGCCGGCTAATCGATGAGTTATGCATGACGATTGTGCATGTATCGTGTCCGCAGGTTCCTTTGGATTCTGCTAGTAATTAAAGTTAACACCTCGTAATGTCTCGCCCACGACTCTCGAATATGGATCCAAAGCTTTGGGCCGACATGAGAAGAATGCTGCAGAAGTAATTATTTTCATTCATTTGCGCTCTATATCGATCGGCCTATTTCGTTCATTTCCTAATATCAAGTAACTAATAACTCTCTTGTTCATTTAATTTTCTTTGCCTCGTAGGGTTTGGAGACGGTTCGTAGATACAAAGGTCGGTGAATTCAAAAAAGAGCTAGAATTCAAAATGTTAAAGCCTAAGAATGCTGGGGATATTCAGCCACCGTTGACCAATCTATGTGGATACTATGTCTGTGAGAGGATCCGTAGATACACCTCTGAGCGGGTTCCGAGTGATACCAATGCTCAGAGGAATAACCTCCGGATGATGCTTAGTCTAGAAGCTCGCTTCCGACCACTTCAAGAGGAACTAGCTGGATGGTTCAGCAGGGAAGTCCTCCATCCTAAAGGAGAACACTATTACGAGGACGTAGAACTTTATATGGATTAAATCATGTATGGAAACTTGTTCAAAATTGTATATGGTCATCCGATGATATTTAATATATATTGTATATTCCTCTTGAATTCTTTTTGGTTCTAATTTCAAATTTATTTGAAATTGTACATTCATATGCATGTATGTAGTACCGTAGAATATATGAAACTCCTTCAAAATTAAAATAAAGCACAAAAGAAATAAAACAATACAAATTAAACAGAAAACAGGTTTAGGGGGGCTAAAACCTAAACCCTTTAGTCATGATTGGCGGAAGAACCGCGACTAAAGGTCCTCCGCTTGACGGCCTTTGGCGCCCGTGGGACGGGCCGTTAGTCGCGGTTCTTAAGCAGCCGCGACTAAAGGTGGGGGGCTTTAGTCGCGCTTATTTGGTCGCGGTTGCGCAACCGCGACTAATGGCAGTTGCGAACCGCGACCAAAGGCCTTTTTTCCACCAGTGGTACTGACATACAAACAAGGACATTTGTGTGATTACATTTAAAGCAAGGGGTGTTTTTGTGAAAGAACATGCCAAGCCGAAGCAGGGCCTGCAGGTCAGTTTTAGTGTCAATACGTGCACTAGTAAAAAAGACCCATTTGTCCCGGTTCATAAGGCTCATTTGTCCCGATTCTGGAACCGGGACTAAAGGTCGGTACTAAAGGAATTTTTCCGATTTTTTTTTGAAAAAATTTTGAATTTTTTTTCTCGATTTTCAAATTTCTAAATTATTTGTATTTAATCTTTAATCACCCCTCATCACTGCTCAATTTAATCTCTAATCTGTAATCACCCTTTTCATTCCAAATTGTCTAACTTCCCGGTCGGTCGTCCATCCTCTCACTACTCCAACCTGAGCACGCTTAACTTTTAAGTTCTATTCACCCAGTTTCCAAGTTTGCACTTGTTGTTTTCCTGACAATACTAAGCTGTCAATCCTATTAACCCTTAGGAGTTGAACTTGAGCATTAAGCACCGTTTGAATTTGAAACTATTATTCTAAAAAACAATAATTATTTAGTAACACTAATATTTCTTGAATAAGTAGTTTGACCATAGTTTGACCAGATTTGATCATAGTTTGACCATAGTTTGAGCAGATTTGACCATAGTTTGATCATAGCTTGACCAAAACACTAGTAGAAAAAGGGTTAAACGTGAAGCACATTAGTGCCGGTTTGAATTTGAGCCGGCACTAATGTATACATTAGTGCCGGTTCCAACGGCTAGCCGGGCCGCTTTCATTAGTACCGGTTCGTGGCGAACCTTTAGCACCGTTTCGTGCCACGAACCGGTACTAATGAGAGTGGTGGCAGGATGTTGTCAGACAGGGGCCCCTCCAGGCCCTTTAGTACCAGTTCTTGGCACGAACCGGTACTAAAGGTCTTCCTACATAAACCCTTCGTCCACCCGAGCTCGCTCTGTTCTTCCCCTTTCCCCTCTCCTCTCTGTTCTTCCCCTCTTCCTCTCGAGCTCATCACACATTTTGCCCAAAATTTGTCAAGATTTGAAGGCCCCAATCCATTCAAATGATCACAAAGGTTAGTAACTTTGTGAAGGAAATATGCCCTAGAGGCAATAATAAAGTTATTATTTATTTCCTTATATCATGATAAATGTTTATTATTCATGCTAGAATTGTATTAACCGGAAACATAATACATGTGTGAATATATAGACAAACAATATGTCACTAGTATGCCTCTACTTGACTAGGTTGTTAATCAAAGATGGTTATGTTTCCTAACCATGAACAAGGAGTTGTTATTTGATTAACAAGGTCACATCATTAGTTGAATGATCTGATTGACATGACCCATTCCGTTAGCTTAACACTTGATCGTTTAGTATGTTAATACTTTCTTCATGACCCATACATGTTCCTGTAACTATGAGATTATGCAACTCCGTTTACGGAGGAACACTTTGGTACTACCAAGCGTCACAACGAATCGGGTGATTATAAAGGAGTACTACAGGTGTCTCCAAAGGTACTTGTTGGGTTGGCGTATTTGAGATTAGGTTTTGTCACTCCGATCGTCGGAGAGGTATCTCTAGGCCTTCTCGGTAATACACATCACCTAAGCCTTGCAAGCATTACAACTAATGAGTTAGTTGTGAGATGATGTATTACGGAACGAGTAAAGAGACTTACGTAGCGAGATTGAACTAGGTATTGGATACCGACGATCGAATCTCGGGTAAGTAACATACCGATGACAAAGGGAACAACATTATGTCGTTATGCGGTTTGACCGATAAAGATCTTCGTAGAATATGTAGGAACCAATATGGGCATCCAGGTTCCGCTATTGGTTATTGACCGAGAATGGTTCTAGGTCATGTCTACATAGTTCTCGAACCCGTAGGGTCCGCACGCTTAACGTTTGATGACAGTTCATTATGAGTTTATAAGTATTGATGCACGAAGTTTGTTCGAGTCCGGATGTGATCACGGACATGACGAGGAGTCTCGAAATGGTCGAGACATAAAGATTGATATATTGGAAGCCTATGTTTGGACTTGAATGGTTCGAGTGAAAACAGGATGCTACCGGAACACCGGGGTTACGGAACCCCGGGGTATATGGGCCTTCATGGGCCTCAAGGGAGAAGGAGAAGGGCCGGCCAGGTGGGCTGCGCCCCCTCCCCTTCCAGTCCGAATAGGACAAGGAGAGGGGCGGCGCCCTCCCTCTTTCCCCTCCCAATACTACTCCAACTAGGAGAGGGGAGTCCTACTCCGGTGGGAGTAGGACTCCTCCTTGGCGCGCCTCCCCTTGGGCCGCCACCTCCCCTTGTCTCCTTTATATCTGGGGCAGGGGCACCCCATGACACACAAGTTGATCTACGGATCTTTCCTTAGCCGCAGCGGTGCCCCTTCCACCATATTCCACTTGGTCATATCGTCGCGGAGCTTAGGCGAAGCCCTGCGCGGAGAAGTCATATCGTCGCGGAGCTTAGCGAAGCCCTGCGTCGGTGGAGCATCAACATCGCCACCACGCCGTCGTCTTGTGGAACTCATCCCGACACTTTGCTGGATCGAGTCCGGGATCGTCATCGAGCTGAGCGTGTGCAGAACTCGGAGGTGCCGACGTTCGGTGCTTGGATCGGTCGGATCGTGAAGGCGCACGACTACATCAACAGCGTTGTTATAACGCTTCGCTTTCGGTCTCACGAGTGCGTGGGCGGACCTCTCCCCCTCGTTGCTATGCCATCACCATGGTCTTGCGTGATCGTAGGAAATTTTTGAAATTACTACGTTCCCCAACAATGGCATCCGAGCCTGGTTTTATCGTTGATGTCATGTGCACGAGTAGAACACAAGTGAGTTGTGGGCGATACAAGTCATACTGCCTACCAGCATGTCATACTTTGGTTCAGCGGTATTGTGAGATGAAGCGGCCCGGACCGACATTACGCAGACGCTTACGCGAGACTGGTTTCACCGCCGAGCACTCGTTGCTTAAAGGTGACGGCGGTGTCTGTCTCTCTCACTTTAGTTGAACCGAGTATGACTACGCCCGGTCCTTGAGAAGGTTGAAACGGAGTCTATTTGACAAACTATCGTTGTGGTTTTGATGCGAGGTAAGAACGGTTCTTGCTCAGCCCGTAGCAGCCACGTAAAACTTGCAACAACAAAGTAGAGGACGTCTAACTTGTTTTTGCAGGGCATGTTGTGATGTGATATGGTCAAGGCGTGATGCTATATTTTATTGTATGAGATGATCATGTTTTGTAACCGAGTTATCGGCAGCTGGCAGGAGCCATATGGTTGTCGCTTTATTGTATGAAATGCAACGCCATGTAATTGCTTTACTTTATCACTAAGGAGTAGCGATAGTCGTAGAAGCAATAGTTGGCGAGACGACAACGATGCTACGATGGAGATCAAGGTGTCGCTACCGGTGGCGATGGTGATCATGGCGGTGCTTGGCGATGGAGATCACAAGCACAAGATGATGATGACCATATCATATCACTTATATTGATTGCATGTGATGTTTATCCTTTATGCATCTTATCTTGCTTTGTTTGATGGTAGCATTATAAGATGATCTCTCACTAAAATTATCAAGAAGTGTTCTCCGAGTATGCACCGTTGCCAAAGTTCAGTAGTACCCGGACACCACGTGATGATCGGGTGTGATAAGTTCTCGTCCATCTACAACGGTGCAAAACAGTTGCACACGCGAATACTCAGGTTAAACTTGACGAGCCTAGCATATAATAGATATGGCCTCGGAACACGGAGACCGAAAGGTCGAGCGTGAATCATATAGTAGATATGATCAACATAGTGATGTTCACCAATGAAACTACTCCGTCTCACGTGATGATCGGACATGGTTTAGTTGATTTGGATCACGTGATCACTTAGATGACTAGAGAGATGTCTGTCTAAGTGGGAGTTTTTAATATGATTAATTGAACTTAAATTTATCATGAACTTAGTACTGATAGTATTTTGCTTGTCTATGTTTAATGTAGATAGATGGCTCGTGCTGTTGTTCCGTTGAATTTTAATGTGTTCCTTGAGAAAGCAAAGTTGAAAGATGATGGTAGCAATTACGGACTGGGTCCGTAACTTGAGGATTATCCTCATTGCTGCACAAAAAATTACGCCTGGAAGCACCGCTGGGTGACGAGCCTGCTGCGAGATCTTGAGCGAAGTTATGAGCGTCCGCAAAGCGAGCTGATGACTACTCTATAGTTAAGTGTGCCATGCTTTACGGCTTAGAACCGGGTCTTCAACGGCGTTTTGAGCGTCATGGAGCATATGAGATGTTCCAGGAGTTGAAGTTAATATTTCAAGCAAATGCCCGGATTGAGAGATATGAAGTCTCCAATAAGTTCTATAGCTGCAAGATGGAGGAGAATAGTTACATCGGTGAGCACATACTCAAAATGTCTGGGTATAACAATCACTTAATTCAGCTGGGAGTTAATCTTCCGGATGATAGTGTCATTGATGAATTCTCCAATCACTGCCACCAAGCTACAAGAGCTTCGTGATGAACTATAATATGCAAGGGATGACTAAGACAATTCTCGAGCTCTTCGCGATGCTAAAAGCAGCGGAGGTAGAAATCAAGAAAGAGCATCAAGTGTTGATGGTCAACAAGACCACTAGTTTCAAGAAAAGGGCAAAGGGAAGAAGAAGGAAACTTCAAAAGAACAGCAAGAAAGTTGCTGATCAAGAGAAGAAACCCAAGTCTGGACCTAAGCCTGGCTCGAGTGTTTTACTGCAAGCAGACCGGACCTTTGGAAGCGGAACTGCCCCAAGTATTTGGCGGATAAAAGGATGGCAAGGTGAACAAAGGTATATGTGATATACATGTTATTGATGTGTACCTTACTAGAGCTCGTAGTAGCACTGGTATTTGATCTGGTTACATTGCTAATATTTGCAACTCGAAGCAGGGACTACGGAATAGACGAGCACGGCAAAGGGCGAGGTGACGACGCGCGTGGGAAATAGTTCCAAAGTCAATGTGATCGCGGTCGGCACGCTACCTCTACATCTACCTTGGGATTAGTTTTAGACCTAAATAATTGTTATTTGGTGCCAGCGTTGAGCATGAACATTATATCTGGATCTTGTTTAATGCGAGGCGGTTATTCATTTAAATCAGAGAATAATGGTTGTTCTATTTATATGAGTAATATCTTTTATGGTCATGCACCCTTGAAGAATGGTCTATTCTTGTTGAATCTCGACAGTAGTGATACACATATTCATAATGTTGAAGCCAAAAGATGCAGAGTTGATAATGATAGTGCAACTTATTTGTGGCACTTGCCGTTTAGGTCATATCGTGTAAACGCATGAAGAAACTCCATCTTGATGGGCTTCGGAATCACTTGATTATGAATCACTTGGTACTTGCGAACCGTGCCTCATGGGCAAGATGACCAAAACGCCGTTCTCGGAACTATGGAGCGAGCAACTGATTTGTTGGAAATCATACATACCGATGTTTGTGGTCCAATGAATGTTGAGGCCTTGGCGGGTATCGTTATTTTCTCACCTTCACAGATGATTTAAGCAGATATGGGTATATCTACTTAATGAAACACAAATCTGAAACGTTTGAAAAGTTCAAAGAATTTCAGAGTGAAGTGGAAAATCATCGTAACAAGAAAATAAAGTTTCTACGATCTGATCGTGGAGGAGAATATTTGAGTTCGAGTTTGGTTTACATTTGAAACAATGTGGAATAGTTTAGCAACTCACGCCACCGGAACACCACAGAGAAATGGTGTGTCGAGCGTCGAATCGTACTTTACTAGATATGGTGCGATCTATGATGTCTATTTCCGATTTACCGCTATCGTTTTGGGGTTATGCTTTAGAGACGGCCGCATTCACGTTGAATAGGACACCGTCAAAATCCGTTGAGACGACGCCTTATGAACTGTGGTTTGGCAAGAAACCAAAGTTGTCGTTTCTTAAAGTTTGGGGCTGTGATGCTTATGTAAAGAAACTTCAACCAGATAAGCTCGAACCCAAATCGGAAAAATGTGTCTTCATAGGATACCCAAAGGAGACTGTTGGGTACACCTTCTATCACAGATCTGAAGGCAAGATTTTCGTTGCTAAATTCGGGTCCTTTCTAGAGAAGGAGTTTCTCTCGAAAGAAGTGAGTGGGAGGAAAGTAGAACTTGATGAGATAATCAGTATCTGCTCCCTTATTGGAAAGTAGTTCATCACAAGAAATGGTTCTGTGACAACTACACCAATTAGTGAGGAAACTAATGATGATGATCATGAAGCTTCAGATCAAGTTGCTCTTGAACCTCGTGAGGTCAACCAGAGTAAAATACGCACAGAGTGGTACGGTAATCTTATTCGGAAGTCATGTTACTTGACCATGGCGAACCTACAAACTATGAAGAAGCGATGGTGAGCCCAGATTCGCAAAATGGCTGGAAGCCATGAAATCTGAGATGGGATCCATGTATGAGAACAAAGTATGGACTTTGGTTGACTTGCCCGATGATCGGCAAGCCATTGAAAATAAATGGATCTTTAAGAAGAAGACTGGCGCCGATGGTAATGTAACTGTCTACAAAGCTCGACTTGTTGCAAAAGGTTTTCGACAAGTTCAAGGAGTTGACTACGATGAGACTTTCTCACCCGAAGCGATGCTTAAGTCTGTCTGAATCATGTTAGCAATTGCCGCATTTTATGATTATGAAATTTGGCAAATGGATGTAAAACTGCATTCTTGAATGGATTTCTAGAAGAAGAGTTGTATATGATGCAACCAGAAGGTTTTGTCGATCCAAAAGGTGCTAACAAAGTGTGCAAGCTCAGCGATCAATTTATGGTCAGTGCAAGCCTCTCGGAGTTGGAATAAGCGCTTTGATAATGTGATCAAAGCATATGGGTTTGTACTGAGACTTTGGAGAAGCCTGTATTTACAAGAAAGTGAGTGGGAGCTCTGTAGCATTTCTAATATTATATGTGGACGACATATTATTGATTGGAAATGATATAGAATTTCTGGATAGCATAAAAGGATACTTGAATAAAAGTTTTTCAATGAAAGACCTCGGTGAAGCTGCTTACATATTGGGCATCAAGATCTATAGAGATAGATCAAGGCGCTTGATTGGACTTTCACAAAGCACATACCTTGATAAAGTTTTGAAAAAGTTCAAAATGGATCAGGCAAAGAAAGGTTTTTACTGTGTTACAAGGTGTAAGATTGAGTCGGACTCAATGCCGACCACAGCAGAAGATAGAGAAAATGAAAGATGTTCCTATGCTTCAGCCATAGGCTCTATCATGTATGCAATGCTGTGTACCAGACTGACGTATGCTTAGCTGTAAGCTTGGCAGGAAGGTACCAAAGTAATCCAGAGTGGATCCTTTGGACAGCGGTCAAGAACATCTGAAATACGAAAAGGACTAAGGATATGTTTCTCGTATATGGAGGTGACAAAGAGCTAGTCGTAAATGGTTACGTCGATGCAAGCTTTGACACTGATCCGGACGATTCTAAATCGCAAACCGGATCGTGTTTTTATTAAGCGGTGGAGCTGTCGGTTGGTGCAGTTCTAAACAAAGCGTCGTGGCGGGATCTACATGTGAAGCGGAGTACATAGCTGCTTCGAAGCAGCGAATGAAGGAGTCTGGATGAAAGAGTTCATTTCCGATCTAGGTGTCATACCTAGTGCATCGGGACCGATGAAGATCTTCGTGACAATCTTGGTGCAATTGCCTTGGCAAAGGAATCCAGATTTCACAAGAGGACCAAGCACATCAAGAGGCGCTTCAATTCCATTGGGACCAAGTCCAAGTGGGAGACATAGAGATTTGCAAAATACATACGGATCTGAATGTTGCAGACCGTTGACTAAGCCTCTTCCACGAGCAAAACATGATCAGCACCAAGACTCCATGGGTGTAAGGATCATTACTTTGTAATCTAGATTATTGACTCTAGTGCAAGTGGGAGCTGAAGGAAATATGCCCTAGAGGCAATAATAAAGTTATTATTTATTTCCTTATATCATGATAAATGTTTATTATTCATGCTAGAATTGTATTAACGGAAACATAATACATGTGTGAATATATAGACAAACAGTATGTCACTAGTATGCCTCTACTTGACTAGCTTGTTAATCAAAGATGGTTATGTTTCCTAACCATGAACAAGGAGTTGTTATTTGATTAACAAGGTCACATCATTAGTTGAATGATCTGATTGACATGACCCATTCCGTTAGCTTAACACTTGATCGTTTAGTATGTTAATACTTTCTTCATGACCCATACATGTTCCTGTAACTATGAGATTATGCAACTCCCGTTTACGGAGGAACACTTTGGTACTACCAAGCGTCCTGCAACGAATCGGGTGATTATAAAGGAGTACTACAGGTGTCTCCAAAGGTACTTGTTGGGTTGGCGTATTTGAGATTAGGTTTTGTCACTCCGATCGTCGGAGAGGTATCTCTAGGCCTTCTCGGTAATACACATCACCTAAGCCTTGCAAGCATTACAACTAATGAGTTAGTTGTGAGATGATGTATTACGGAACGAGTAAAGAGACTTACGTAGCGAGATTGAACTAGGTATTGGATACCGACGATCGAATCTCGGGTAAGTAACATACCGATGACAAAGGAACAACGTATGTCGTTATGCGGTTTGACCGATAAAGATCTTAAGTAGAATATGTAGGAACCAATATGGGCATCCAGGTTCCGCTATTGGTTATTGATCGAGAATGGTTCTAGGTCATGTCTACATAGTTCTCGAACCCGTAGGGTCCGCACGCTTAACGTTCGATGACAGTTCATTATGAGTTTATAAGTATTGATGCACGAAGTTTGTTCGAGTCCCGGATGTGATCACGGACATGACGAGGAGTCTCGAAATGGTCGAGACATAAAGATTGATATATTGGAAGCCTATGTTTGGACTTGGAATGGTTCGAGTGAAAGCAGGATGCTCTAGGAACACCGGGGTTACGGAACCCCGGGGTATATGGGCCTTCATGGGCCTCAAGGAGAAGGAGAAGGGCCGGCCAGGTGGGCTGCGCGCCCCTCCCCTTCCAGTCCGAATAGGACAAGGAGAGGGGGCGCGCCTTCCCTCTTTCCCCTCCCAATCCTACTCCAACTAGAGAGGGGGAGTCCTACTCCGGTGGGAGTAGGACTCCTCCTTAGTCGCGCCTCCCCTTGGGCCGCCACCTCCCCTTGTCTCCTTTATATACTGGGGCAGGGGCACCCATGACACACAAGTTGATCTACGGATCTTTCCTTAGCCGTGTGCGGTGCCCCTTCCACCATATTCCACTTGGTCATATCGTCATGAGCTTAGGCGAAGCTGCGCGCGGAGAAGTCATATCGTCGCGGAGCTTAGGCGAAGCCCTGCGTCGGTGGAGCATCAACATCGTCCACGCCGTCGTCTTGTGGAACTCATCCCGACACTTTGCTGGATCGGAGTCCGGGATCGTCATCGAGCTGAGCGTGTGCAGAACTCGGAGGTGCCGACGTTCGGTGCTTGGATCGGTCGGATCGTGAAGACGCGTCGACTACATCAACAGCGTTGTTATAACGCTTCGCTTTCGGTCTCACAGTGCGTGGGACGGACCTCTCCCTCTCGTTGCTATGCCATCACCATGGTCTTGCGTGATCGTAGGAAATTTTTGAAATTACTCGTTCCCCAACACTTTGTCCTTTCATCTCTCATTGCTAGATTAGCTCTTGCAATGCTTTATATAGTGATTAATTTGTGAGTTTAGTAATTTGGGAGGATATATATATATATATATATATATATATATATATATATATATATATATATATATATATATATATATATATATATATATATATATGTGCTAGTATTTGATTTATATGCAATTTGAGGTCAAAAATAACACTTAGTTTGCATATGTAGGTGTGGTTTACTTAGTGCCTTCTAAATCTCCGTCGTAACCACTGTCGATCGCCCGCTTTCCGTCCGTCGTTGGCACCACCTTGTGGTGAGCCTCTTGTTCATGAAATTTTATATAAAAATTGATGTTTGTGTGATTTGGATATATAGTTACTCGTATAATTATCTTACCCGTACGTTGTTTTTTATACATATAGTGCCATGGTTTTGATATCCGTCCCCGTCGGCCCTCGTCCTTGTTATGATTCGGATGTGGTATATATATTCTCTTTTAAAACTAGTTGCATTTTGTGTTTATGACAAATTATGCCCATAAAGTTGACATAGAAATTTTTTCTAGGAGGTATGTGAACCGGAAATTCCAACCGACCCTATTGTCGAGAGGTTAAATTTAGTTGAAAAAGAAAACGAGTACTTGAAAGAAAAATTGAAAAGAATTGAGGGGGGAGAAGATGGAATTGGAGTTGCATGTTGCCGATGTCGTCGATGATCACAAGATCAAGATGGAGAAAATGCGCTTGAAGATTAGAAAGATTAGAAATATGCCATCTATAGTGAGGCTTGTTATCATTATGCTGTTGGATCAATTGTTACCTTAGTTGCGATCTTGATCGCATTTGTTGTTGCATTTAAATGCTTTAGGTAGAGAGTTATTTGTTTGTTGCATTTAAGTGTTGTATGAACTTTATGTATGAACTTGTATTAATTTGGTCTATTCGGTGTTGTGTAATGAAGGTGCGCCGGAAATGGATGTACGATGACCGATGCTCTCCCCAGTTCGTTGAGGGCGTGCATACTTTTCTGCTTGCGGCTGAGGCAAACAAGCGGGCGGATGGTTTGATGCCTTGTCCATGTGCTGGCTGTCGTGGTTCTAAGTCTGACAGTAGAATGGGGGGTAGGTATGGAGAGGCAAGATCCTAGCTATGGAGTAGTTGTATACGCGAGGGATTTACGAGTTCAGGCCCTTCTCGGAGGAAGTAATAGCCCTACGTCTCGGAGCCCGGAGGCGGTCGACTGTATTATATGCGTATGTGTTACAGGGGTGCGAACCCTTCTACCTGTGGAGTGGGGTGGCTTATATAGAGTGCGCCAGGACCCCAGCCAGCCCACGTAGTAGAGGGTTTAAGGTGCGTTAAAGCTAGGCGTTACTGATATCGCCTTACATAAAGTGTCATTAAGGTCATAAAGACTATTTAACTACAAACCGTTTGGGTACCGAGTGGCTCTTGGACTCCTGGTGGTCGAGTGGGTCTTCATAGTCGAGTGTCTTTGAATCTGTCGAGTGGAAACCTACCAGGTCGACTGGAAGGCTGCTTCTCTTGTGAGTGTCCTTGTGTAGGGTACCTTTGGGCAGGTCTATGACCCTACCCCAGGTACATGACTTCATGATTAGCCCCCGAATGGATCGAGGTTTGAGTGAGGAAGGAGTTGATAATCTTTCCGACCAGTTCTTCGTGTTGTGAGTGCGTCTTAGTCTGGATCAATCGACCTTTTAGTGATGGCGTCAACTTCTCTTTCAGTCGCCTTGATCCATTCTTTACGTTTGTCGAGTGAACTTTGTGAACCTGAGGATTTCCGAGCGACGGATCGGAGGAAATCTGTTATCTGACGAGTTGCTCTGCGGTTAGCGGATTTCGCGGGATCCGAATTTTGTGAAGCGCGCGAAGCGGAGAAAACCGCGGCACTCGGATGGGATAAGACGATGACGCCTCAATCTTCGTGCCGCCTTTTTCGCCACGTATCCCGCGCGCGCCTGTTGCGGGATTGCGACGGGATTGCCTGGGCCTACCGGTCAGCCACTCGGAAGCGGCCCCATATAAAGCGCTGGTCAGGGCATTTTGAACAATGCGACCTCAGACTTCTCCTCTCTCCGCCTCCAAACCTTCTCGCCGCGCTCTTCGTCTGTCCAGCGCCGAAGCTCGGTACTTTTCTCGCCGGCGACCATGGTGAAGGACAAGACCGCAGCCCTAGAGCGGGTGAAGAAGGCGGCGGCGAAGGCCAAGGGGAGAGCGCCCAGTCGGGGCGGCTCCTCTTCGCGGTCCAAGCTGCCGCAGGGCTGGGTCCAAGGAGACTAGATCCGCTCGACCATCACCGAGAAGGATCTCACCGATCTGGCCAACGAAGGACTGATCCCCCATGGGTCGACGAGGCTTTCGGGCACGGAGTGGCAACCGCAGCCTGAAGAGGGTGAGTGCGTCCTCCTGGCCACCCACGTAGATAGGGGGTTTTCTCTGCCGCCAAATCCTTTTTTCCGGGGGTTTTTGAACTTTTTTGGAGCGCAACTCCACCATTTCACTCCAAACTCCATTGTGTATCTTGCTGCTTTCATTTCGCTATGCGAGAATTTCTTGGGTTGTCGACCGCACTAGGGTCTCTTCAAGCACATATTCACCAGTCGCTCTCAGACGGTGAAGAAAACGAGCCCGAATGACGAGAGGACCCAAGTAATCCAGATGTGTGGGGGACTCGGGGTCCAGATGAGGGGGAAGAGCGCCTTTCTAGCTATGACTCTCCCCGACTCGGTTAGAGGGTGGCGATCGACCTAGTTTTATCTGCCAAGACCAGCCGGCCTTGAGGCGGTCGACTGGGATCCCTCCTTGCTCCATGAGTCGAGTGAACAAGCCATCTTCCCTGAAGGTGTTACCAGAGGAGAAGGCCCAAGTAAAGTTGCTGATGGAGCGTGTAGTCCAGCTTATTCGCGATGGGGTGACCGGCATGGATCTCCTGGAGGTTTTTCTCCGACGGCGTATTCAGCCACTCCAATACCGAGGTCATCCGATGTGGGTGTACTCTGGTACGGATGATACCACTCGGGTCCATCCAGAGGAGGTTGATGACGCCACGCTGGAGAAGTGGATGACTGCCATCACAGGAAATAAAGACAACCCTCGCGGAGCTAGGAGGATTCCACCAATCGACCAGAGTTACCAACCAGACAAGGTATCACCACTCATCTCCGACTGTGATTCTGTTGCATTCATTCTGTTTTGATGCCAATCCGTCGACTGACTTTCACCTTGTTTTGTTGTCTTCTAGGTCACCACTGAGATGTACTCGATGCCCAACGGGGCGCAGGAAACAGTCGAAGAAGAAGAAGGAAGTGGAGGTGAGAGTCCGGAGGAATGGGAGTCCAACGGCGAGGAGGACGAGGAGGATGATGACTCTGATGATGAGGAGGAGGAGGAGGAAGAGGAGGAAGACGTCGATCCTCCTGCTCGGAGGAAGGTCAAGTTGGCCTTGCGACCGGCGGCCGGCGCGATAAAGCTGTTGTGCCCACCGGTCGGTCGACAAGCGACCTAGGACAACTTCTCCGCGCCGATCGAGAAACCGCCGAAGCAACCTCGAGCGACGTCGTCAAAGCCGGCGAAGGCCCTGCCCAAGATGCGAATGGTCATCCCCACCATCTCCGGGTAACCAACAGAACCTTGTATTTCCTTATTCAACATGAGTGAACTTTTGGTCGACTTGATGACTGATCAACCGATTCTTGAAATCTACAGCGCCGCTACCTCCGAGACTTCAGCCAAGCAGGAAGATCAGGAAATGGAGGATGCGGTCACCTCCAACCTTGGTAAGATCTTTGAGGTTTCGCTTTTAGTCGACTGGAGCTTTTAGTCGATTGGACTTCTATGTTTACTTCTGAATCTTTCTTGTAGTTCCGCCTCACGTCATTGATCTCCCCGATGATGACGAGGAAGCGCCATTGAGGAAGAGGAAGAACAAGAAAGCGCTTGCTGGCAAGGCTGCTCAAGTCGCGGCGATTCCTGAGACGCTGATTTCTGAGGGAGGCAAACCCACTCGGACTTCTGTGTCTTTCGCTGTACCGCTGACCAGTGCCCGACCCACTTCGTCGACTGCTGATCCACCATCTCTCTTTGCTACCCACCACATCCCGGAAGACCATGTAAGTGCTGCTAAGGAGGCCATACGCCAGGCAGGGATCATGATGGAGCAGGTGAAAGCGGCTCGAGAGGCTAGTCAGGCGGCCTATGATGCCAGTTCAGCTCTCCAGAGCAATGTCCAAGTAAGTCAGTCGTCGCTTGCTTTGTTAGGATATGCTATCTGAAACTACTTTCTTCTGGAGATTTCCATATCTGTACACCCACTGGGTGTGTGTGTCGATTGAACTTTTGTGGGGGCACGCTGAGTGCACCCCAGGTGTAGTCCCCGAGACTATGGTCGCATTGCGTGCGATCGGCTATAATCTTTATGTTGTGATCTTCTTCATTCGACCTGGACGGACCAAGTCGAATGGAACTGTAAAACCGGTGGGGGCACGCTAAGTGCACCCACTGGGTGTAGTCCCCGAGACTATGGTCGACTGCTGCAGTCGACTATAGTCTAAAACTATATATATATATATATATATATATATATATATATATATATATATATATATATATATATATATATATATATATATATATATATATATATATATATATATATTACTGCGGCTGACCGCTGAGTGCACCCGCTGGGTGTAGTCTCCGAGACTACTGTCGAATGTTTTGATTCGTCTGTAGTCTTAGAAATGCTACTATTTTTCCTTAATCACTCGGAAGTGATCTGTCTTTGATGTCTTTCGTTGGTTGACTCTTTGTAGAAATCTTGCGAGCTTGTGGCTCGCTATACTGAGTTAGAGAAAAAGCAGATCCAGCTCAACCTCGATTTGAAGCTTGCTCAGGAGAATTTGCAGAAGGCAAAGGATGAAGCAAAAGGTATGGCTGGTGAGACTTTTTGACGACTGCCTTTGTTTTTCTGCTCATTCTCAACTCTGTTCTCATTGTTGCTTTGCAGATAAACTGGAAGAGACTTTGAAGAAGAAGGACCTTGACCTTGCAGAGGCACAGAAGGCGGCTTTGGAGAAAACAAAGCTCGCTGAAGAGAAGCTTGCCTCACTCGACAAACTCGAAGATGAAAATGCCAAGCTGAAAGCCTCCCTTGACGCGGCCAACAAGGAAGTTAGTCGACTGAAGAACGACAAGATTGTTACATCGACAAGGTTGGCTAACTGGCGGGAAGCGAAACGACCTGGAGATTTATCTTGGAGGGCTCGCCAAGAAGCTGTTTCTCATGCTTGAAGGTAATCTCTTTTATCCGACTGTCTTGCTCTCACCGGCTCATCACATGATCTTTATTTTGAGTCTGAGCTGTGTTTTCAGAATTCTGCCAAAACTTTGAAGAAGAAACCCGGTCAGTGGAAACGGCTTGGACCCCATCAACTCTCCTGTGAAGGACGAAGCTGCTATGAATGTGCTCCGACTGGAATCTCGCGTTGCTAGCGTGGTGGATTATCTTGCTCGACTGAAAGTTGCAGTGTCGCGGATCGACTCGACTCTCTGGCCAGAACAGACTCTTCAGAATGATCTTGAATCCCTGATGACTCGAGTGAATGAGATTCCAAGTCGAGTGCAAGAATGGAAAAAGTCTTCTGCCAGGTGTGGTGCTGATGTTGCTCTATCTCTGGTCCGTGTCCACTGCAAAGAAGCGCAAGAGGACAAGCTGGTGTCTCTCAAGGTTGCCAATACCAGGAAGCACGACTTCAGATCTTTCATGGAGACTTTCATCGCTGCTGCTACCCGTATTGCTGACAGAATCGACCTCGACCAGTTTGTTGCGCCTTCCAGTCCTCCGCCGGAGGAGTAAAAAACTTCTAAGTCCCACTTTAAATTTGCCTCGGAACGCCGAGTGGTTTCTGTAACCGATAAACTTTAACAGGCTTAACGCCTGAGCACCTTTGGATCCGTAGGACGTTTATCCGAACTTGATTTTTCCTTTAACATGCTTTGTTTGCCTTTGAGAGAACTTTATTCCTCATTCGGAAGATATTCCGTTGAAATTCCAGTCGACTTGTGCTTCATCTATCCTGCAGGTAGAGATGGAACACAGACTGCGACTGACCTTGTCGTCCTTACAGATTTGGACGAACCGCACGTTGTACTTGTGGCGAAGCTCCGAAGGAGGAGGTAGCAGTCGACCTGCACCTCGTCGTCCTTGCGGATTGGGATGGACCGCACATTGTACTTGTGGCGAAGCTCTGAAGGAGGAGGTAGCAGTCGACCTGCACCTCGTCGTCCTTGCGGATTGGGATGAACCGCATGTTGTACTTGTGGCGAAGCTCCGAAGGAGGAGGTAGCAGTCGACCTGCACCTCGTCGTCCTTGCGGATTGGGATGAACCGCACGTTGTACTTGTGGCGAAGCTCCGAAGTAGGAGGTAGCAGTCGAACTGCACCTCGTCGTCCTTGTGGATTGGGATGAATTCCTTACTTAGGCGAGCACTAGGCTGCAGCTAAGCCCCCGAGTGGGAGGTTTGCTCTCCACTCGGTAGGATTTTTATTACTTAGGCGAGCATTAGGCTGCAGCTAAGCCCCCGAGTGGGAGGTTTGCTCGCCACTCGGTAGGATTTCTATTACTTAGGCGAGCACTGGGCTACAGCTAAGCCCCCGAGTGAGAGGTTTGCTCTCCACTCGGTAGGATTTTTATTACTTAGGCGAGCACTGGGCTGCAGCTAAGCCTCCGAGTGGGAGGTTTGCTCTCCACTCGGTAGGATTTTTATTGCTTAGGCGAGCACTGGGCTGCAGCTAAGCCCCCGAGTGGGAGGTTTGCTCTCCACTCGGTAGGATTTTTATTACTTAGGCGAGCACTGGGCTGCAGCTAAGCCTCCGAGTGGGAGGTTTGCTCTCCACTCGGTAGGATTTTTATTACTTTGGATGTTTAAGGCGAATCCTTGGGCTTTTATAAGCCCCCGAGTGGGAGGCTCGCTCACCACTCGGTAGGATTTGAATACTTAGGCGAGTACTTGGACTGCAGCTAAGCCTCCGAGTGGGAGGCTGGCTCGCCACTCGGTAGGATTTTGAATACTTAGGCGAGTACTTGGACTGCAGCTAAGCGTCCGAGTGGGAGGCTGGCTCGCCACTCGGTAGGATTTTGAATACTTAGGCGAGTACTTGGACTGCAGCTAAGCCTCCGAGTGGGAGGCTGGCTCGCCAATCGGTAGGATTTTGAATACTTAGGCGAAGCGGATTCGCAGCTAAGCCCCCGAGTGAGAGACTGGCTTGCACTCGGAAAGGATTTTTTTACAAACTTAGGCGAATCGGATTCGCAGCTAAGCCACCCACTGGGGGAAATTTCAACAAAAAGCAATAACAATCGCTGGAAAATTATAACATTCTTGTCTTAGATAATACAAACTACAAAAGTACTTTTATTACATCTCAACCGAGTGAGTTTTAAGTGTAAAAGGGGCGGAGCAGCTCCGCGTTCCAAGCTCGAGGCTCGTCGATCTGGCGATCAACGTTGTAGAGATGATATGCTCCGTTGTGGAGGACTCTTGTGACGATGAAGGGACCTTCCCAGGTGGGAGCGAGCTTGTGTGGTTTCTGTTGATCCACTCGGAGGACCAAATCTCCCTCTTGGAAGGCTCGACTCTTCACATTTCTGGCATGGAATCGACGCAAGTCTTGCTGATAGATAGTCGGCGGATCAGGGCCATCTCTCTCCTCTTCCAAGAGGTCAACTGCATCTTCGGGCTTGTTCCGCTTCTTCTTCAGAGTATAGTTCGACTCGAGGCGCATTGTGAAGCAGGTCACTCGGCAGAACTCCTTCAGCTCCATGGACTAGGAAGAATGGAGTTCTGAGTCGACCGATTAGGAGTGGTCCTCAATCCCCAGAGAACTGATGGAAGTTCGTCGACCCAAGCTCCTGCTGCGTGTTTGAGATCACGCATCAGCCGTGGTTTCAGCCCTTTGAGAAAGAGGCCGTTTGCACGTTCTGCTTGTCCATTCGACTGAGGATGAGCCACTGAAGCATAGTCGACCCCGCGTGCCTTGAGAGGCGCAGAAGGCTTTGAACTTGTCATTATCGAAGTTTGACCCATTATTAGTGATGATGCTATGCGGAACTCCATATCTGAATATCAACTCTCTGATGAAACTGATAGCAGTGCATGCATCGAGGTTCTTGATGGGCTTGGCCCGATCCACTTGGTGAACTTGTCATTGCTACTAGCAAATGAGTGAAGCCGCTTCTGCCAGTTCTCAACGGTCCAATCATGTCCAATCCCCAAACAGCGAAGGGCCAAACGAGTGGAATGGTCTTCAAGGCTGAGGCTGGCTTGTGCGACATGTTGGAATAGAACTGACATCCTTCACACTTGTCGACTATTTCTTTTGCCATTTCATTTGCTTTCGGCCAGTAAAATCCCGCTCGGTATGCTTTAGCCACAATGGTCCGAGAGGACGCATGATGGCCACAGGTCCCCGAGTGGATACCCTCAAGAATTATCTGACCTTCTTCTAGCGTGATACACTTCTGGCCGACTCCAGTCGCGCTTTCTCTGTACAATTGTCCCTTGATCACTGTAAAGGCCTTGGATCGACGGACGATCTGTCGAGCCTCTTCTTCATTCTCTGGGAGTTCTTTCCTTAGGATATATGCGATGTACGGCACTGTCCAGTCGGGAGTGATGACCACAACTTCCATAATCAGGTCGACCACGGCGGGACCTCAACCGATCGGATCATTGGCACTCTTTTGCTGCGGGGTTTCTTCGTGAAAGGATCCTCCTGCAGCGATGGAGCATGAATGTGTTCCAAAATACATCCTTGGGAATGGCTTCCCTCTTGGACCCTATCTTCGCTAAATCATCCGCAGCTTGATTTTTCGGTGGGGTATATGATGAAGCTCTAACCCTCAAATTTCTTCTCCAGCTTTCTCACTGCATTACAATAACCTGTCATAGCTGGGCTTTTGACATCCCACTCCTTCATCACTTGATT